>RJVU01079805.1:1319377-1409670 GCA_003731715.1 Anabarilius grahami
ATATGTAGTTATTATAGCCTATGAGGAACAATACCAGTATTTTATACCGATTTAAAAGGGGAAACAATATAACATACTTGACAACAACATTTCCTAACTAAAAATTACTGTGCACTACAGGAATGTGGTTGGGAACTCCTGCTCTAGTACATAAAACATTGAAACGTGAGTAAATGATGGCAGCCTTTTCATGTTTAGATTAACTATTCCTTTTAAATATGATCTAACCTAAATGAAGAATTATGACAATGCTGTTGCTGAACATACCATGAGGTCCTACTGGACATGCAATTGGTGTTACAGTCTTCCTAATGCTGCCTTCTGCCTCTCTGTTTTCCTCTTCTGCAGCATTCGTCATGTTCGTTTTTGTGAATTGTGGGGACATTCCATAGGCGTAATGGTTTTTATACTGTACAAACTGTATTTTCTATCCCCCTACACTACCCCTACCCCTAAACCTAACCATTACAGGAAACTGTGCACACTATTACTTTCTCACAAAAACTCATTCTGTATGATTTATAAGCCTTTTGAAAAGTGGGGACATGGGGTAATGTCCTCATAAGTCACCTCTTTTTGTAATACCTATGTCATACCCATGTAATTATACACATTTGTGTCTCACACACACACATATTAAGGGTGACTATTGCATATATGTATATATGATAAGATTATATTATTGAGAAGATTCATAATGTGTATATCCTACTGCATGCTAGCAATGTGCAAGCTAGATAGTGTATTGAAAATATAGTCTTCAGTACATAACTTTAACAACAACCACTCAGGTAATTTATTTAGATTAAGGAGACAGACGCATAAATGTCAGTAGGACTACCTGCTTCTGTGCATCAAAATAGATAAAATTTGGTCACAGTGATGGCTATGGTAGTGTGCTTTTTTTGGCACCTGAAAAATTGCGCCTGAAAGAGTGGGAGGGGTGAATAAGATAAGCGTATGTATAGTGACATCACATCACTAAATGACGAACACTGTCCCAATAAATATTATTTAGCTCGGACTGAAAATTACTGAGGTGTCATTCTAATATTTGCTTAATATTTGCTACTTTTACATTTTAAAAAGCAATTAGTTATTAATCCAGAAATCTGCTAATCTCTGAGATGTCACAGCTAAACTGTCAACCATTTAAACATTTTGACAATTCTCGACACCATTATTACCAGAATACGCAACTCAAATGAAAGGTTTGCTTTGTGTTTTGCAGCGTTGAGCAATGTAGCCAATAACAGACATATCTGTTGATTTTTTGAACGCAGTGCAATCAGAAGTATTTAAGTTAGTCAGAATCCGAAAAGTTTTTATTTAGTACTGAGTTAGCGAATCCTTTCAACGACGTGTAGACACAATGTAAATAAGAGATTTACTGTGCAGTGTAGATAGCTTCATTGATTATAATATGATTAGGCCTACATTAATCATGTTTACTTAATATAATAGCTTTGTGAGATTGCGATGTCCTGAGATCAGATGAATGCCTTTAGTGATTATAGAGTGCTCTTTGTGCACTTTCTAGGCTATCCATTCAGTATTTTAATAACAGTTTGCTTTTTCATACTGCTACTTAGACCAACGGCTCCATACAAACTGCAAAGCTTCAGAAAGTGACATTCACATAACCATAGCAATCAAGGCGACATTAATGGGTCAATATGTATTAACCAGTGTAAATGCAGACTAATAGATTAAAATATTCGAATTTTCATATCAAAATATTTTTTTAAATGCTGCTGAAATTAGGCTATTTGTTAAAGTAATAACTGTAAATCTTGTCCATCTCGTACTGTACATCGCTATTTTTATTATGGTGTTGCTGAGTGTTTATACATTACATCTGCACTTTATTAGAGCACCTCACTAATTTCAGAAGCACATTTTTTTTTCACATTTAATTTTGAAACCGGGCTTGTGGACAAGAGTGCGTTCTTCTGACATACTGAAGCGGTGTAGCCTGCGCTCCAGTCTGTGGGTTCTTTTTCACTCAGCCTACTGCAGGGACAGAAATGCGCCTTTATCTGAATAAATTAATTTCAGACATGAAAATTGTGAATAATAGTTCGTATTAGTTGTGTGCTTTTAAAGTGTCCCAATCTAGGTAAGATAATCTTTTATTATGAGCCGATGAGGATGTTGACTAACGCTAAACCAAAACCGAAAATTATTTATGCATTACATCAATACGCCAGCTGTGGCACTAGTCAGCTTTGGGGTGGCAACTGGGGTGGCAAGACTAATTTTTAAGGTGGCAGCTGCCACCCCGTGCCACCCCCGTGGCCACGCCCCTGCCTCACAGCCAGTGGAAAAGAATCAGGACGGGACTCGGACAGAAATCATATTCATGGATGAGATTATTAACATTACTGTAGTATGAAGCAGAGCAGGGCAAGTGCTGTTGGAGCTGAACGAGGTTGCTGGAGAGATTGCTAATGAGACTAACGCGACATGCCCATGCCTCGTGAGCAGTGGAGCTCTTAGTCTTCTTATGCTGCAGTCACAGCTTCTGCTTTTTCCGGTCAAGTGTAACACAGCGCTGTTTATCATATTAGATACATCTGACTGTGTTGAAAATTATGTTATGACTTTACTCTGTGCGTTCGCTCGGCAGCTGCTGTGATACACTTGTTGCACACTGCAGTAAACTAGATTGATTTTAGAATATCATATTAATAAATGCTGTGTGGCTTATGTTGAAAAATAAATGGCATGCAATTCATTTAAAAACATATTGTATGATGGAGAAAATGCTGTATTAGCCATTTGACAAAACAGTTTTTCTCTGAGGCATGGTAAAAGCATGGTACTCTCTAAACGTGACTAAACGTGTTGAGCTATATAACAATAATTCATTTTCTGTCTATAAATGTAACCAAACAGTTGTTCCCTTGTCTAATAAAACATGTAATATATTAAAGCGTCTTTGGACTTTCTATGGTTTCTACAAAATAAAACCGGAAACCGAGGGTAACGCAGATGTGACACCATTGATGGCGATTCCCGGCCATGTGCCGTATCCTTCGTTAAAATTGCGATTTTCTCACGATTTACAAATAGTTGGAAACATTTGGGATATTGTAAGTACTCAACTGAACAAAATATATAACACTGGCCTAGTGGTTTTTGGATATTTTACTGCAAAAATTTCACATATTGTGCCTTTAAAACACACAAATAAATTTGACATTCAAAGTTAGCAAAGTTCTCATTAATTAATAATAAAAAAATGTAGATCGGACCGTGATTTCTATAATCGTAATTTGTGATGTGCCTAAAGATTCCCACCCCTAGTTTGAAAGTGACTTCTGTGTGAGCTGTGATTCATACATCTACACTACTGACAATAAAATCTGACCTTTTTTGTCTGCAAAATTTCATCAAAATTTTGCTATTGTGACTGCAGCTTAAAGGTGATACAGAGGATCTTTTCGTCGACTGAGAACCCAAACACTGTTAGTGAGTTTTTGAAATGAGCGCAAGCGTAAGAACCCCGCTCCTTCACAGCTTAGTTCGAGGGAACGCCTCCCACAACTCGTGCAGGAGTATTGGAACACAAGTGTTTGTTTACCACCGGCATTTGCTGTGTCGTGTTAGTGGATTCATTATGTCGGACTCACCGCAGGTAACTCATAATCTGCAGTTGTTACTCCTGTCTCCTGACAAAAACATTGCATGCCCGTCTCTCACAAGGAACGTCATGGCAGTGATTGACAAGCCAGAGGGCCAATCGTTTACGCGATGATCGCGTAAACGATTGGCTGATGTTTTTAAGGCCCTACCTCATGCACAGATGATGTATATTAATATTATTCCTTTCAGTGCACCTAATAAATAGTCTTTTATCAGTTAGTAAAGACAGTTTCAAGTAATATTGCAAAAATGTATAAAACAAAACATCCTCTTTAGCATCTTTAAGTCATATCAGCAGTATTCAGTATATTTAGGGGTTCAATTCACGGTCCCCATGGGCTGCCAAATAGTTTGAAGTGGGTGAAGCCACTTTTACTAAAATGGCTATAATTCGTGAATGGAATGAGATATTTTCACCAAACTCAGCACACCTATGTAAGATTTTCCGATTGACTTAAAAATTGGCATGTATTGTCTTTGTCCGAGGTGCCATGATTGTTTATGAGGACTCAAAAAACATGGCCGTCATTGGCCAATGAATTTTGAGCAGCTATCTGACAAGGTTAATAGAGGCCGATCAGAATGAAACTTGCTGTGCCTGTTTGATTCACAGCCCTACAGGCCTGTGAGAAATTCGAAAGAAGTCAGCCACGGGGGGTGCCTTCGTGTTTTACACGTGCGTAAAAGATTGTGCATAGCGCAATTTTTCGTACACACGCTCACGACATTTGTACCACATGGTAGAACTCCTCATTCTGAGCAACTTTGCCTCTAGGACCGCCTCTGTCCATCGAATCGTTTGTTAAATATTGGACATTATTTCAAAATCCACCTATGGCAAACTAGTACTAGTTTTTGGCTCAACCTTGATAACTGTTAAAAAGCTTTAAAAACCATATGTTTTTTATGGTAAATTGCCTGTATTGGCTGTAAATGGTCTTTTCCATCTATGATCGAGATGGTTACAGGCTTGCTAAATAAAACATAATACCTTTTTACGCATGTGCTTAAAGGCCTTTACGCACTTGAACCCCGATAATTCCTGCTCGCAGCTATATTTTCTTTCTTTTTCTTTTTTTTTTACCAGAGCATAATTTACCTGGAGTCAACAATATTTAAAATAGTCTAGTGACCACCACTGCTATACTGTACAGCTTTCTGGCAGAGCACACGCTGAACCATTTTTAAACCAGAAAAAAGGGACTTGGAGAAAAGTGGACTTTCTCTGGTGTATTAAAGCAGACCTGTTCTGTAATATATTGTATATATTAATAGAAATGAAGATCCCATGCAACCAGTTCTTTTCAGAATCATAAATGTCACAGACTAAAACACCTGCTGACCTTTAAAGCGGACTCTGTGTAGAAGATGATAAAGGAACAGCAAAAAGCACTTAGTCTGGTTATGTCTTTTGAAACTTGCAATGCATTCCTAGCATCCCGCTCCTATCAGGGCAATTAATGGCCCACCACACACCTCCATTACAGCCATCATCTATAAAGGGCCGTGCCCAGAAGCTATATGAGGCTATACAGCAATGATATATAGCCCCACTCACTCCCAATCATATCAAACAGGGCAGTTAGCTTATGTAGCCAACACCACCCCTTTCATTTCATGTCATCAATCACAATGGACAAGCCACAGGGAAATGGGGCACACTGGACCATTAAGCAGAGAGGGTCAGAAAAAAACACTCATTTTGTTAACTACCTTCAGGCCATTGTTTTTGACAAGAAAGACAGAGAGAGCCATAAGAAAATGTTTTAATGTAGCTGGGGCAAAAACAAAGGAACACAAAACCATTCCAATTAAGAAAAACACCGACAGACCCTGTTCCAAATAGAGCACTTAATGTTGACTTACAGGCTTCACGCATCCATGAACTCGAACAAGATCATATGGTGTCACATTTGTCATTTTACATTTCAGAAGGGTGAGCATGAGCATCCCCACTTTGCAGCTGCTAGTATAACACAACTAGTCTTAAGTGTTAGCTAACATATTTTTTAGCTACTATTGTTAGTTATAACATCTTTTACAATTTTAAGTTCTTTCTCATTCAGCTCTCTGCCTCTTTTCAGTTCAAATTTCAGTGTTCAATGTTTTTGTTTACCTGGGAATCTTACTTGGGGATCTTTCTTTACTTCCTGATCTTAAAACAGACAAATGTAGGCTACATTTTAGCCAGTGTTGGGGGTAACGCATTAGAAGTATCTTGAGTTACATAATCAGATTACTTTTTTAAGTAACCAGTAAAGTAACACATTCCTTTTTCAATTTACAACAAAATATCTAAGCTACATTTTCAAATAAGTAACAAGTTACTTTTTTACATTTTTTGACTGACAGCTCTCCTGTTCTCATGTTGAGAGAAATAAAAGTGCAGAGGTGTTGCGTGCGCTGTGTGTACATGACTATTATTGTAGTTCGAGACTAAATGTGAACATGCATTTACTCATCTCACTTGCATGAAAACATTCAGTATTCCTCAAAATGAATAACAACAGTGAAATGCAATCTTAGAATTTTACTCAAACCTGTAACAATTAACTATATAAAATTACACAAATATACTTTATGTATTTAATTTTACTTTATTAACCAATTTCTTTGCTGCTGACCTTGATCTAATTCAACCATACTAATAAGCAAAAATTACTTTAGATTAGATTTAGAAATAAGAGTGTTGAACTTCCTTCTCCTGTATCCTATTCTTCTTTAATCCAGAATGGCAGCACAGCTGAAAAGTTTGTTTGAGTTTCGCCCTCTACTGTACAGGCGTAAATATGCATTTCATTTGCCTGAGACTTATTTATTTCACTTTTGGTGTGAAAGGGCCTTAACATTTGCCAAAAAGGAGGGAACGGAGATGTTATGTCAATACTGATGTAATGGGGTCTCGTCTGGGAGCCCAATCACCTCCAAGTGGTACAAAACGAGCCAATGGGAATTGTCCAGTGAGATTTTACATGCCGGATCCCACCCACCCAGCACATCCGGGTATAAATAGGACCGGCATACTCATTTTCATTCATATTTTGCTGAAGCAATATGAGGCTGAGGCAATATGCCGAGACAATGATCCTGGTCAATCAGTGGTGGATCAGGGCTATGGCAAGGGGATGTAATGTCTCTGTTCCCTCCTTCAAGGAACAGGGGTTACAATAGTAACCTAGACGTTCCCATTCAGTCAGTCACGTTCAACGTTACGTCGATACTGTCGTAATGTGGTCCTAATGGAAAACGCCATAGCAACTGAACAGTGTTACGAGTGTTGGAGATGCAGATGCTGGCAAGCAACGTTGCAAGTGCTACTCACAAACGTCGTAACCTACCCAGCGTCTGAAGTAAGCAGAGAAAAGTTCTCCATACCAAGAGGCCTTACTCAGGAGATGGTCGAAGCTGCTGTTCCTTACCCCAGGAAAGAATGCTTCGGAACTCAATTCCCACGTTTCAGCCATGACCAATGCTAGGGAAGCGTTCCCAGTCCCTAGGGAGGGGAATGCTACAGAGACCACACCCTGCCCGAAGGGAGGTAACTGAGGTAACTGAAGATCTCTGAGGTAGGTCCTACAGCACAGAGACAAGGCAGAGCAGCCCAGTGAAAGACACGGGTTTACTGTCATGGAAACCGTACTGTGGACAATACACATATGGGATTTCCCGCAGGGAATTGCATCATATGGGCATCTAGCCAAGTAAAAGGGCTGACCGACCGGGCATGCACACGAGTACTGGGCCTGGCGTCGGACGCCTCTGCTGCGTCTGACTGACGCAAGATGCTGGAGGAACTCCACAGGGTTCGCCATCAGGGGAACTGAACTGAGGAGCAGAATAAGCGTTCAGATCCCCTCCTTGAAGGGAAATGGCGCGGAAAGCGAGAACCTGTGGCTATCTACTTGTAGACAGCACATGGGAGGACACCGGGTCCACTCGGAGATTATAAAATCTAGCAAATGTGTTCGGTGTCACCCAGCCCGCAGCTCTGCAAATATCTGCCAGAGAGGCGCCGTGCGCCAATGCCCAGGAGAAAGCAACACCCCGAATGGAGTGAGCTCTCACCCCGAGGGGGCACGGCTCGCCTTGGGACTGGTACGCCAAGGTGATGGCATCCACTAACCAGTGGGCCAACCTCTGTTTGGAGACAGCCTTTCCCTTCTGCTGACCTCCGAAAGCAGACAAGAGCTGCTCTGAGCCTCTGAAGCTCTGCATGAGGTCCACGTAGGCGCGCAGAGGGCAAACAGGATAAAGCAACGCAAAGGCTGGGTCTGCCTCCTCCAGAGGCAGCGCTTGCAAGTTCACCACCTGGTCCCGGAAGGGGACTTTGGGCAAATATCCAAGCCGGGGTCTCAGGTTGACGTGAGACAAGGCTGGCCCGAATTCCAGACACGATTCACTGACTGAAAATGCTTGCAGGTTCCCGACCCTCTTGAAGGAAGCGAGCGCGATTAGTAGCACTGTCTTCAAAGACAGGTGTTTAAGCTCAACTGACTCAAGGGGCTCGAAGGGAGCTCTCTTAAGGCCCGCAAGGATGACAGAGAGGTCCCAGGAGGGAAAAAGGTGAGGCCTAAGAGGATTTATCCTCCTGGCGCCTCTCAGGAACCTGATGATCAGGTTGTGCTTTCCTAGTGACCTGCCACCGACCACACCGTGATGTGCTGCGATGGCGGCCACATAGACCTTCAAGGTGGAGGGGAACAGCCTCCGCTCCAAGCCATCTTGAAGGAAGGAGAGCACAGAGCTGACCGGGTATTTACGGCGGTCTTCCCGGTGGGAAGAACACCACCCAGTGAACAGACTCCACTTCAAGGCATAAGCACGCCTCATAGTAGGGGCTCTAGCTGAAGTGATAGTGTCAACTACTGCTGGCGGTAGGCCACTTCCGCCAGCAAGTCCTCCATGTCCCGTCCCGAGACCACACGTGGAGGTTCCAGAGGTCGGGATGTGGGTGCCATATGGTATAAGCAGGTCCTTCCTCAGGGGAATCCGTCAGGGAGGGGCTGCTGCAAGGAGCATCAGCTCTGGGATCCAGGTCCGGTTGGGCCAGTAAGGTGCAACTAGTAAGACCTGCTCCTCGTCCTCCCTGACCCTGCACAGAGTCTGTGCGAGAAGTCTCACTGGGGGAAACGCATATTTGCGTAGGTCCCAGGGCCAGCTGTGTGCCAGTGCATCCGTGCCGAGGGTCCCCTCGGTCAGGGAGTAAAACAATTGGCAGTGAGCGGACTCCTGGGAGGCAAACAGCTCCACCTGTGTGTCCCCGAATTGGCTCCAAATCAGCTGGACCACCTGGGGGTGGAATCTTCATTTCCCCGGGAGCGTGAGCTGTCGTGAGAGCACGTCGGCTGCATGATTGTGCTCGCCTGGGATTTAAATGGCACGTAGCAACCTGAGCCGCCGCTGACTTCAGAGGAGGAGATGGCGGGCGAGTTGGGACATAGGAGAGTAGACCGGATCAGTACATGCTTGTCGTGCAGTAACGGTCAAAAACGGCACAGGGCAAGGAGTACTGAAAGCAACTCGAGGCAATTGATATGCCACCTCAGTTGGGGTCCCGTCCAGGAGCCCGAAGCTGCATGCCTGTTGCATATGGCACCCCAGCTGGTGGTGGAGGCATCTGCCTGGACACTTGTACTAAGGACACCTCGACCCGTAGAAAACAAAGGTCCGACCACGGGCTTAATGTACGACGACAACTTGGTGTGATGAACACACAGAGCGTGCCATGGTGCCATGCCCATCTCTGGACTCGGATAATTTTAACACTGATTTTGGCAGTCTTAAAGTTTCACCTATTAATGAAAACTCTGTTATAATTTACTCAGCATCATGTTGTTCCAAACCTGTAGGCATTCTTTCTTCTGCAAAGCACAAAAGAAGACATTTTGAAGAATGTTAGCAAACAACATAGTGAACACTGCCAATAAAAAAAAAAATAAAATAAAAAATAACCAAGACATTTCACAAAATATTTAATGTACCACATTCCATCATACAGGTTTGGACTGACTTTTACTGTTTTAAATACAGCTAGTTATAAATACTAACCCAACCTTAACCCCCAAAAAATCCTAACAGAATTCTTTCTGCATTTTTGCAATTTAAAAAACAAAACAGCTGTAGAACATTAGAAGAAAATGAATCACTTTATTATACACTAAAGTACAAACTGAATGCTCTTGCTATTTATCTATAATGAAACTTCATATTCTTACAAATTATAGCAATAAATGTGGAATATTGCATTATTTACACAAGAGTTCAATTTCGTCCTGGAAAGAACTTGACACCCTGCAATTCTTCAATCAATATTTGAGACATTATTTTGCAATTACCTCTGCAAGGTAATCAGTTTAACTAATGTTGCTGTTATTGGAGAAATAAATAAGAAAATTTCAGTATTGATCATAATCTCAGATGAATGCAGCTCCCTGCTCTAGACAGTCAAAATCAAAAGTGCAAACAAACATGTGCTCCAGTCAGACACACACACACACATGTAACAATGTAAAGGCTTGGAAATTATCTCAATTTGTAATGGAGACTGGAACAAGTCAGCTCCACGTCTGGTGCCAATAATATGTTGTGTCAGAGATTTAGTGTCTTTTAGTGTTGTACTGTCAGTGCTGAGCTCCTGTCAAACAGTGATACATGGCTTTAAGAAGAATGAAGGCTTAGTATCCAGTACATCTGATGGAACAATGCACAATAATATAGCTCATTCTTAGTTTTGAATAAGGACAGTATAAGCCTCATGTTCAAGTTTCAAACTGTAACTGTAAAATGGAGAGACTCTAAATTCTAAATGGATGACTTTTGTTCAAGGCAGTTGTAAAATAAACACACCTGTGGCTGCACATTCAATATTAATGCACAATAGTAATATAGTTCAATTTTAGGAAAATGCATTATATTACTTGGTGGAAGAATTCTTTCTGTATCAAATCATCTTGATAATTATCAACAATAATTTTAACTCTTTATTGAACTTTGATATCTTATTATCAAAGTGCAGAGGTTTTCAAACTGGGGTCCAGAGACCCACAGGGGGCCACAAGAGGGTGCTACGGTGTGTGTGGTAAATTCGGAGAAAAAATACATTAATTAATAAAAATGCTTTCAATTAATGGAAGTTTTTAATATTTTTTTTTTTCATATTTACTGAAATATATTTTGAATTGCATATTTCTTTTTTTTAATTTTTAATCAGTTTTAATTGACACAATCATTATTTGAATTTGCTAATTTGAATGTTACATATTTTTATGTATTTTTTTTTTAATGTCAAACATCCCTTACCTGCACTAAAATCACTTTAATGCAGTAAACTGTAATGTACCGTAATGAGTGGCTCACTGCTTTATTTTAAAGACTGTTGAAATCAAAAAGCTCATAAAAAAACAATTTTATCTGAAAGCACTGACTATTTTATAACATGACATCTCTATCACTAAAATACTTAAAGATACACAATAAGTAAGAATTTTGTACTTGACTAATTACATGAGACTTGACAAAATGATGCAAAGCTTGATCATATTAACAGAAGAGAGAAAGGATGACTGAACGACTAGCACAGTCTGTGATCCAGTCAGACAGAGCTGATGCTAACATACACAAACACACACACACACACACACACACACCTTAGCCCACACAACACACACAGAGTGCTGTACGCACTTCCGGCTCTCAGAGAGAGAGAGAAAACACAGCAGAGCTCGGCGTCACATCTGATCTCTCCCACCTCGGCGCTTAGTCATCCTGAATCATGCTTTTAACTGCACCTCAGAAGAGAAATCCGAAAGAACGCAGAGCCTCTTTCTCACACCCACACACCCACACATCATTCCGCTGACAGAACAAGGTGGTGAGGTAAAACATACCTGTTTGACGTTGTAGCCCGTCTTGGCACTGGTCTCGATAAACATCACACTCAGCTCTTTGGCCCGCTGCTCGCCTTCTTCAATCGTGATTTGCCTGTGAAAAGGTTGAAGATTTTAATCAATTTATATAAATTAAACAAGTTTATTTATAAAATATTATTGCACTGTGATGACCACTTCTGAAAAAAAACATGAATTTCCATGCTGGTTTAGTGCTGGTCTGGATGCTAGACCAGCAAAGCCATACTGATCAGCAGCAAAAAATTATGGTCAACCGACATAGTCTTTCTGGTAAGCTGTTTGACAAAGGTGATCTTGCTGGTTAAGCTAATTAGGAAGAATACTGTTTGTGCGCCAAAACCCCCCCAAAATAACGACTTTATTTGAAGCTTTTAGTACCTTTCTGGATCGTGAGAGGTTCAGTGACATTGCTGGCAATAGAGGCCTCACTGAGCCATAGGATTTCATCAAAAATATCTTAATTTGTGTTCCGAAGATGAACGAAGGTCTTAGGGGTGTAGAGCGACACAAGGGTGAGTAATAAATGACATAATTTTCATTTTTGGGTGAACTAACCTTTTAATTTGTGTTCTGAAGATGAACGAAGGTCTTACGGGTGTGGAACAACATGAGGGTGAGTAATTAATGGCATAATTTTCTTTTTTGGGTAAACTAACCCTTTCAGATAAACGGGGATGGGCTAAAAGATACTTTCTCCAGACATACACGGTGGGGACATCAGAATCAAAAACACAACACTTGCTGGTGACCAGCTATACTGGTCTTGGCCGGAGGGGTACCATGAAGAACAATAGCAAAGAAACAGAGGCCACATGTGAAGGCAAATAATCCTTCTGCCAGTAATGGCAACCAATTTCACGAGACAGTCCAGCCTTTATAGTAGCCCAACAAGATTTATGAAAACAGCAATAATGGAAATGTGGTATTTGATAAAGTGGTTAGTGAGTCACAGATTATGGGTGAAGTATTATCAGACAGCACAGGCTCTGAGACAACAGCATCAGTCATTGCCTCCCTCCCTCATATCTACTAACTCTAATTAATTGATGTTGAAACTGATTAATTGCACAGAGGGAAGGCCCATTAATTAAGCCTCATTTGTATGACACACTTGTGACAATAATCCATGTCTGTGACTTGGAAGCATGTTTGTGTACGTATGTGACAGAGTTTGTGAGGTTGTTGAGAGAAATGAGTAGGCTGAAGAGGAGACTAGCTGTATCTCAGAGCAGTGGGATGTGAATAGGACATGCTGTATTTAAGCCACTGAGCTCTGTCTGCTGGGACAGCCGTGATGTAACCACCTAAACTCTTTTGTTCTCTCTACAGACAGGAGCTCAGAGACATAAGTGAGTTTATTTAACTCGTGAATTGCATTCCTAGTTCACTGCTTCTCAAAGTACACAGCACATTCTCTGTAAATGCTGCCCCCAAGACATATAATTACAATGAAACTTAATTACATTGTTTAATTAGATTTAATGCTATTTAGTATGTCATTCGAAAACTAAATTATAAAATAATACTAAAATGTTGTAATTGTTTTTCATCTGAATATGAGCCATTTTGCATAATCCCACTGATCAACATAACAGTTTACATTTACATTGTAAAAAAAAAAAAAGCTATTATTTCTAATAAATATTGGTCTTTTGAACTTTCTATTCATCAAAGAATCCTGAAAAGAAATGTATCAGTTTCCACACAAATATTAAGCAGCACAACTGTTTTCAACATTGATAATAATAAAAAAAATTTCTTGAGCAGCAAATCAGCATATTAGAATGATTTCTGAAGGATCATGTGACACTGAAGACTGGAGTAATGATGCTGAAAATTCAGCTTTGCCATCACAGGAATAAATGACATTTTAAAATATATTAAAATAGTTATTTTAAATTGTAAATTAAAAATATCACACAGACTTAATGTATAATACTTTAAGAATCAGAATCTCTAGCGCGCACACACACACACACACACACACAGACACGAGGACTCATGAAATGTCCTCATATTTCATGTTTACGTCGTAATACCAGTATAATACCCATGCCATTCAAATTTGTGTCCTCATAAGTCTGTCCATGCCACCGATTGCACAGTAATTTCATTTACTACCAGCAACATTTATTGAACTAGTTTGATCATCAAGGATATGCCACCGTGATGTTCTTCCATTTCAGAGTCTCAGAGATAACATGGTCTCTTCAGAGATGCAGTCCTCAATTTCTAATCCAGGTTCATCCATGGCATAACTATGAAGTCCCCCCCCCCTTTCCCCCCCAAAANTGCCATTCAAATTTGTGTCCTCATAAGTCTGTCCATGCCACCGATTGCACAGTAATTTCATTTACTACCAGCAACATTTATAGAACTAGTTTGATCATTAAGGATATGCCACCGTGATGTTCTTCCATTTCAGAGTCTCAGAGATAACATGGTCTCTTCAGAGATGCAGTCCTCAATTTCAAATCCAGGTTCATCCATGACATAACTATGAAGTCCCCCAAAGCTATTGTGACAAAACTTGATTGATATGAACATCAGATATGGTTTGATGTAGTTATGTTTCATGATCAAAGCCCCCCCAAACAGCGCAAATATGTTTTCATGCCCTTTCTTGTCTATTAAAGAGTGTGCTTTAAACTGTTTTTCACTTTTCAATTGAAACCCTCAGGGAAGGCAAAGGATGTCAGCCCAGTTGAAAAAATAAAATTGAAATAAATAAATAAAGTGAAGAAACATAACAGACATCATAATTCTTTACATCTAAATAAAATAAATGAATTAAAAACAACAACAACAACAACAATAACAAAAGGACTCCAAACCTGACCCTGAATCCATCTCTGGCTGATAACTCTGCCCTCACAGTAGCCACAAACTAAATATTTTAATATTCACGTCACAAAATGTGGAATTAAGCAGAAGTTATTAATGTTGATGGAGCAGAATATCTTGTCAGCCTAAATCTCCTGCCTTCTCTGGTACATTTTCCGGCCATTAATGTTTTATCCGGTGCTATCTTAAGCTCACAGAAACAGCACACATAGGTTTAGCATGTGTCTCTGCCTTTATTCATAAAGTTGTTGTGATTACATTCAGGAGTTTTAAAGTACTCACTTTACTAACTCATTCATTCCATTATACGCTACGAAATGGTGAATATTTTGTTAAATCTTGGTCATTCTTTTCTGTTTAACAGCATTCAGCACTGCTCTCCGGTACATACTGACCTTGAAATATTTGATTACCTGTGCTTTTCCACACAACACATTTTCTTTTTTCAAGTGGATAGTAAACTGATTGTGTTTGACACTTTATATTGATGTATACTACTAGGTTGGGCTGAATGTGTCTCTTTTTGTTTGGTATTGGCTCAAGGGTAGGTAATCTCAGCTGACATCATGTAGGGTGTCTGGAAGAGTGCAGTACCATCTGTTCCTCTGACAGAACAAATATCCTCTGGACTGAAATTCATGCAATACACCCACACTGACTTTAGATCTGATATTCCAATAATATTACAGTATAAGATGATTTGTTGCGAAAATAACCTCTATTGGTTACACGCACACACACACGTCTGGTTCACTATCCTTGTAGGGACTCGATTTTCCTGTGTATTAACCATGTAATAGTTTTTATACTGTACAAAACTGTATATTCTATCCTCTACCCTTACCCCTACCCCTAAACCATACCCATCACAGAAAACGTTCTACATTTTTACATTTTCAAAAAAACTAAACAAAAAAAAAACATAATTTAGTATGTTTATTAATCCATTTCCCTCGTGGGGACTGCTGGCTTGTCCCCACAATGTAGGTGATCTCAGTTTTACTATCACAATGTAATATAAACCTGTACACACACACATACACGGGTTTGTTTTGATATCAAAGTGAGGACATTCCATAGACGTAATGGTTTTTATACTGTACAAACTGTACATTCTATCCCCCTACAGCATTCCTGTAGCTCAGTGGTTAGAGCATGGCACTAGCAATGCCAAGGTCATGGGTTGATCCCAGGGATTGCACATACTCCGATACAAATGTATAGTGTAATGCAATGTAAGTCGCTTTGGATAAAAGCGTCTGCCAAATGCATAAATGTAAATGTAAATGTAAATGTAAATGTACACCACCCCTACCCCTAAACCTACCCATCACAGAAAACATTCTGCGTTTTTATATTTTTAAGAAAACATTGTTTAGTATGTTTTAAAGCTATTTTAAATATGAGGACTCATGAAATGTCGTCATATTTCATGTTTACGTCGTAACACCAGTGTAATACCCATGTCATTATACAAATTTGTGTCCTGATATGTCTCAAAAATGCGCGCGCACACACACACACACATGTTCGTTTTTGTGAATTGTGGTTTTTATACTGTACAAACTGTATTTTCTATCCCCCTACACTACCCCTACCCCTAAACCTAACCATCACAGAAAACTGTGCACACTTTTACTTTCTCACAAAAACTCATTCTGTATGATTTATAAGCCTTTTGAAAAGTGGGGACATGGAGTAATGTCCTCATAAGTCACCTCTTTTTGTAATACCTATGTCATACCCATGTTATTATACACATTTGTGTCCTGATATGTCACAAAAACGCACGCACACACACACACACACACACACACGTTTACTTAGCTATCAAAATGGAGATATTCCATAGACTTATTGTTTTTATATACAGCTGGTTACTATATACCAGTGTTTCTCAACCACTGGGTCGTGACCCAGCAGTGGGTCATGGAGTGTGTAGTCAAAGAAACAACAACAACAAAAATGTTAAATGTTTTTCTGATGCAACACTTTTGATTTTGAAAGACGTGCATGAACCTGTTGACTCTTCTGTCAGACGCAGTTTAAGTAAATAGTGCCTGAGAAAAATGTGTTGTCCTGATTCAGTATTTGCTGTCAGATAAGGAGATGTTGTCAGGATATATGTCAGTGTCATTATTAATGCTATTTTCATGTCTTGTTACAAAATAATAATAAAAAAAATCTCACTTCAGAAAAATTAACTTTACTGTCCTGTCAGGCATTACAATGTGCTCACAGTGTTTCACTTTACTTTATATAAAGAGCAAATTAAATTACGAGGATGCAACTTTGTAGTTACGTTCTCAATTAATAAGTTATGAAATGACCAAAAAGTAGCCTACCAATAAATTAAATTAAATGATACATTTTGTTTACAGGTATGATGTTCATTCTATATTCATTAGGATCAGTGTCCAAATGTTTTATTAACAGTTCATGTTACTATTTTGTATTTACCGTGGTAACTGTATATTTTCTGTTTATTTTCACTTTGTGTTATTTTCTATTATTTAGATGACTCTGGTGGCTCATACCAAATTATTTATTTTTTTCTATTTACCTTATAGTGTTATTCAGCAGTGTTAGTAATATTTTTACAATTTATGTGTATGTTAAGTAAAGTTGGACATTACTTGTGTGCGTGTCCATTTTTGAGAAATTCCTAAAAATTTTGGTTGACCATGGGAAAATGTGGGCCCTATGGCCAAACAAGTAGAGAATCACTGCTCTATATACACTCACCTAAAGGATTATTAGGAACACCATACTAATACTGTGTTTGACCCCCTTTCGCCTTCAGAACTGCCTTAATTCTATGTGGCGTTGATTCAACAAGGTGCTGAAAGCATTCTTTAGAAATGTTGGCCCATATTGATAGGATAGCATCTTGCAGTTGATGGAGATTTGTGGGATGCGGGATGCACATCCAGGGCACGAAGCTCCCGTTCCACCACATCCCAAAGATGCTCTATTGGGTTGAGATCTGGTGACTGTGGGGGCCATTTTAGTACAACGAACTCATTGTCATGTTCAAGAAACCAATTTGAAATGATTCAAGCTTTGTGACATGGTGCATTATCCTGCTGGAAGTAGCCATCAGAGGATGGGTACATGGTGGTCATAAAGGGATGGACATGGTCAGAAACAATGCTCAGGTAGGCCGTGGCATTTAAACGATGCCCAATTGGCACTAAGGGGCCTAAAGTGTGCCAAGAAAACATCCCCCACACCATTACACCACCACCACCAGCCTGCACAGTGGTAACAAGGCATGATGGATCCATGTTCTCATTCTGTTTACGCCAAATTCTGACTCTACCATCTGAATGTCTCAACAGAAATCGAGACTCATCAGACCAGGCAACATTTTTCCAGTCTTCAACTGTCCAATTTTGGTGAGCTCGTGCAAATTGTAGCCTCTTTTTCCTATTTGTAGTGGAGATGAGTGGTACCCGGTGGGGTCTTCTGCTGTTGTAGCCCATCCGCCTCAAGGTTGTGCGTGTTGTGGCTTCATAAATGCTTTGCTGCATACCTCGGTTGTAACGAGTGGTTATTTCAGTCAAAGTTGCTCTTCTATCAGCTTGAATCAGTCGGCCCATTCTCCTCTGACCTCTAGCATCAACAAGGCATTTTCGCCCACAGGACTGCCGCATACTGGATGTTTTTCCCTTTTCACACCATTCTTTGTAAACCCTAGAAATGGTTGTGCGTGAAAATCCCAGTAACTGAGCAGATTGTGAAATACTCAGACCGGCCCGTCTGGCACCAACAACCATGCCACGCTCAAAATTGCTTAAAAAATTGCTTTCTTTCCCATTCTGACATTCAGTTTGGAGTTCAGGAGATTGTCTTGACCAAGACCACATCCCTAAATGCATTGAAGCAACTGCCATGTGATTGGTTGATTAGATAATTGCATTAATGAGAAATTGAACAGGTGTTCCTAATAATCCTTTAGGTGAGTGTATATATAATATATATATTAATATGTGCAAGTCTACTTGTGCCGGAAGAGTATCCTTTGACCAGACGCACAACGTAATGACGAACGCGAAATTTCGGAGGATTTCGATATAAGAGAAGAGGAGCTTAAATTTGTTGCACAGCCCTATTTGTTTGAACCGCGAGAGGCGCCTAAGCTTATTTTTTACTTCAAAATGCGGACCCCCATTCATGACCATTATAAACCTTGGATGACTAAGGATTTTATTAAATATATCTCTGATTGTATTCATCTGAAAGAAGATAGTCATATACACCAAGGCTTAAGTGTGAGAAAATCATGGGATAATTTTCATTTTTGGGTGAACTATCCCTTTAAATAGGCCTACATAAATTGTATATACACACATACAGTGGGAAGTGTTCTGACAGGTTGCTCACTCCTGACTTATTACTGGGTGCCATGGCAACAGTCTGACCCAAGGTTTTTAATATATTTCCTTTGCATGGACACACTCACTACAGTGTGAAAGAGGATCCACCTCCAATTATTTAACCGCCGCCTTAGTCGTCCAATATCCGTTGCAGGTCCAGACAAGAGGAGCAGATGGAAAAGAGTACCTATAGTACACTACTAGCATTGTGTATCGAAGTGCACATGAAGTTAACAACACATTGTCATCACTGCCATAAAGGCAGTATAGTAGAGTGTCTCTACTACAAGAGAATAATGAGTGCACAACATGTCTTCAAGATCCAGGTACGGAACTAACATCCAAGATTATGACTGCCAGACTCTGCATAACCTTTCACTTCCTCTGGCACAAAAATTACATGCCACTTTCTGCCATGCCACAAACACATTAATCCTCTCCAGGGCATTTTGCCACCATTAGAGAAATCCCACAGTGTCTGTCTTTTTTCACAACAACTAATTCAGTGGCATCTACTGTTCTAAAGCCTGTGTTATCTACTGTTCTGAAACTGCCTAAACCTAGTCTCTCATTCGACAGCCAGTAATATTTCACTATCATGCAACAGAACAAGGACCGTTGTGTAACATCATGAAGAGTATCACTGAAAGGAATCTAATCTCACAGCTTTATAAGGCTCTACCCTCCATGGTGTGATGGGAATTTAACAATGTTATTGTCTTGTCATCATTTACTTACTTGGAAATATTGTATGAAATACTTTTATTGTGCTTTTTGTTCTTTTTGGTACTTAAATGTCTCCAATTACTTTCATTTTATGAAAGACAGCAGCTCTGACATTTTTTCTAAAGGTCTCCTTTAGTGTTCCAAGAAGCAAAGAAAGTCTCGCAGGTTTATATTATATCAAACATTTGAGGACGCTAAGGTTTTTTTATATTTTTAAAAGCAGTTTCTTATGCTTATAAAAGCTGCATTTATGTGATCAAAAACAGTAAAACAGTAAAATGGGTGGAAACATACAAATTCAGGGGGCGGTAATATTATAATAAGATCCCCTTCCTACGTCACAAGGGGAGCGAAATCAGAACAGCTCAATTTTTCACATGCTTGTAGAGAAAGGCTTACCAAAACAAAGTTACTGGGTTGTCCTTTTTCACATTTTCTGTGCTGGTAGATGCACCAGAGACCTGATTACAGCACTTAAACACGGGAAAAGTCAGATTTTCATGATATGACCCCTTTAAAATGCAGTGTAATGCGCAAGATGCTGCAAAAGACGCGAGTGCCAGAAAAAGTGCCAGAAAGTGCCTCTCGTTTGGTCCTTCAGAAATGGACTGTGCAGACTGTGTCTCAGCCTGTGTCAGAGAGCAGGGAGAGACACTATGATTGGACTGGACATAGCTGCCTGTCAGAAGACTCAAGACGAAATGACACACTGACGTTAAATAAAAACTGAGGGGAATGCCTCCTTTGAACCACATTAACAGATTAATTGAATTCTTGATAGGCAATGGCATGCCACCATACTAAACTCAATTTACGAAATGAACAAACTGTACAGACTGAGAAAATGAAAGTAGATAGGTCTCCCCTCTCTCTTCCAGCATGTTAGCACAGAGCTAACTGGCTCCATTATTAGCCTGTTATTTTGTTACTGCAGCCACCTTTACCTTCCATCACAGTCGTCGTGGAAACAAACCCCTCATATTAAAGCACATTGCAATAGCAAGAGTTTAGCTCTACCTCAGCATGCAGTATTGATCACCATGGTGACATATTATAAACTATCAGAGTTTCTTTCAAAAACTCCTTTTCTGCTAAGTCATGTTTTTGCTTTGACCACATTAACAGAAATATATTATGAAACATATGAATAACAAAGTGATGCATTAACAAACTTAAAATACATTTTCAAGAAATAAAAGAAAATTCTAAAGAAAAAATCCACTCGAATGACTTCTAAGTGCATTAGTATGCAAATTCCTCATATAATAGCAGATGGGATTAGATTTAACTTTAAGCTAATAAACAATGAAAGGATCTAATTAGAAGTTCAAATTGTACTATATCATATAAAAAATTATACTAAAATGCAAATGATGCTTGATTTACAAATGTTAATGGAAATTAACACTGTAGTGGAGAAGACCTGTTATAATGTGGTTCAGTAAAACGTGTGTAGCAAGTAAGGAATAATTGACTCTGGGCCGTTGAATTCTTAGAAAATAATGCACACCCGAGGTGGTAATGTGGCCACGACGCAAAAAAAAGTCTTATTTTCTAAGTATTCAACGGCCCAGAGTCAATTATTCCGTTTTTACCTCACCTCAAGACACTGTTCCGATGTTGTATTTCAAGACATTTCTCAGGTTTTTGTCCTTAAAACACTCTTATGTGTGGGAATAATTTCTTCATTATGTCATTTCTGCATCTCATCCTAAACCTCCGTTGCTAATTCCAAAACGTCATTTCCGAACTAGTAACGGAGGCTTGAGCCTTGATAGCAGACTAATACAGTTGATCCAGTTATTAATGCAGTTGAGAGAGAGAGAGAGAGAGAGAGAGAATAAGCTTATGTGAATTAGCCTACCTAAGTCTGTGCGTCTCTCACGGCAGCAGTGTCTCTTCTAATAGCGTAAGTTTATCTACCTCAAGAACTGCACAGTTATTACTTCGCTGAGAAATGTCATGTAGCTTTTAAGTTGCTAAACTATTTTACTGATTCATTCGTCAGAGCAGCGCTTACAAAACGTTTCTGTGCAAGTGTGTGTCCGTACTACAGTACAGTCGTGGCCAAAAGTTTTGAGAATTACATAAATATTAGTTTTCAAAAGGTTTGCTGCTAAACTGCTTTTAGATCTTTGTTTCAGTTGTTTCTGTGATGTAATGAAATATAATTACAAGCACTTCATACGTTTCAAAGGCTTTTATCGACAATTACATGACATTTATGCAAAGAGTCAGAATTTGCAGTGTTGGCCCTTCTTTTTCAGGCATGCTCTCAATCAACTTCTGGGCCAAATCCTGACTGATAGCAACCCATTCTTTCATAATAACTTCTTGGAGTTTTAGGAGAATTAGTGGGTTTTTGTTTGTCCACCCGCCTCTTGAGGATTGACCACAAGTTCTCAACGGGATTAAGATCTGGGGAGTTTCCAGGCCATGGACCCAAAATTTCAACATTCTGGTCCCCGAGCCACTTAGTTATCACTTTTGCCTTATGGCACGGTGCTCCATCGTGCTGGAAAATGCATTGTTCTTCACCAAACTGTTGTTGGATTGTTGGAAGAAGTTGCTGTTGGAGGGTGTTTTGGTACCATTCTTTATTCATGGCTGTGTTTTTGGGCAGAATTGTGAGTGAGCCCACTTCCTTGGATGAGAAGCAACCCCACACATGAATGGTGTCAGGATGCTTTACTGTTGGCATGACACAGGACTGATGGTAGCGCTCACCTTTTCTTCTCCGGACAAGCCTTTTTCCAGATGCCCCAAACAATCGGAAAGGAGCTTCATCGGAGAATATGACTTTGCCCCAGTCCTCAGCAGTCCATTCACTATACTTTCTGCAGAAGATCAATCTGTCCCTGATGTTTTTTTTGGAGAGAAGTGGCTTCTTTGCTGCCCTTCTTGACACCAGGCCATCTTCCAAAAGTCTTCGCCTCACTGTGCGTGCAGATGCGCTCACACCTGCCTGCTGCCATTCCTGAGCAAGCTCTGCACTGGTGGCACTCCGATCCCGCAGCTGAATCCTCTTTAGGAGACGATCCTGGCGCTTGCTGGACTTTCTTGGACGCCCTGAAGCCTTCTTTACAAGAATTGAACCTCTTTCCTTGAAGTTCTTGATGAACCTATAAATTGTTGATTTAGGTGCAATCTTAGTAGCCACAATATCCTTGCCTGTGAAGCCATTTTTATGCAACGCAATGATGGCTGCACGCGTTTCTTTGCAGGTCACCATGGTTAACAATGGAAGAACAATGATTTCCAGCATCACCCTCCTTTTAACATGTCAAGTCTGCCATTCTAACCCAATCAGCCTGACATAATGATCTCCAGCCTTGTGCTCATCAACATTCTCACCTGAGTTAACAAGATGATTACTGAAATGATCTCAGCAGGTCCTTTAATGACAGCAATGAAATGCAGTGGAAAGGTTTTTTTGGGATTAAGTGAATTTTCATGGCAAAGAAGGACTATGCAATTCATCTGATCACTCTTCATAACATTCTGGAGTATATGCAAATTGCTATTATAAAAACTTAAGCAGCAACTTTTCCAATTTCCAATATTTATGTAATTCTCAAAACTTTTGGCCACGACTTACATGTGTACGTTTGAAAGAGAGAGAGAGAGCACGAGAGAGTACGCGCTTTTAGGACACAATAAAACGTATTTTGTGGCAAAAACCATGACAATAATTTAACGTTTTCATCCTACTGTTTACTATATTTATTTGTTTGGTCGGTGTCGTTGTGGGTTTTGTTTCTTTTGTGGTTGTAGGCTGTAGGACCTATTGAAATAACTGAAATCATTTGGCGAAGTGATATAGAACGGCAATGCGGTCAAGACCTGCTTGAACTACTTTAGCCGCGCGTTTCTCTGAAAATAATTGCACACCTTAAAATGTTGGCCAACCAATCAGGTTTGAGCATTTAACAGCCCCGTAGTATAATATTCAATATGCTGTTCAAACTGTAATGCAATGCAATACAAATAACAGTAAAGATATTTACATTGTTACAAAAGATTTCTATTTCTAATAAGTTCGGATCTTTTGAACTTTCTATTCATCCAAGAATGCTGAAATAGTGCATCATGGTTTCCACAAAAATTTTAAGCAGTGCAACTGCAATCAATTTGTTACAATAAATTGTAATATTTCATAATGTTACTGTTTTTACTGTATTTTTGATCAAATAAATGTAGCCTTGGGGAGCATAAGAGACTTCTTTCAAAAACATTACAAAATCGTACCAACCGCAAAGTAATTTATTTGCAAGCTTACATACAGTGTCCTTAAAAGTATTTGTAGACCGGTGGACTCCTAAGCCACACATAAAATGTACAAAATTCATTGCATTATATAAAATATAAAATCAAGAGGTATCTGCAAACAGATTAAACAAATCAGGTTCTATTTAATTGTATTAACTTTTCTTGTTTCTAAAAAATAAAAACTGTTTTGTTTCTAAAAATTGTTCTGTTGTTTCAAAGTCCCCTAAGACTAAGAGCTGTGAATTAGTATGGATAACCTGGGCTTTGCTCAGAGGGTGCAATGGAGGATGAAAACTATAAAGGCAAGTTATTATAGAAGAAAAGAGAGGAAAAAATTGACCTCCCTTCGGGACACACACAGAGAGGAAAATGACAAGAGAGAGAGAGACTGAGCTGTATTTATCCTTAGCTCCCACGTCTCTGAATGACTGAGTAAGTGAAGCATAAAATGCCCATTTTTTACAAAGGTTTAACTTGTTAGATGGCATGTTTCTCTGATCTGTTAGCTATGGTGAAGCATTCGACATTGAAATTTTATTTATAAGAAAGATTTTAGACAGACCTGCTCCCATCCGCATGTTTTTACTAATGTTAGGGCCGACGGCTATAAATTCAGGCTTTGTACGGATTAAAACATGAGTGAAAATGTTTCAGAAAGTGTTTCAAACAAGGGTGGACTGGGAGCAGCTCCTTTGAAACTGTACTTTCCAAAACACTACAAGCTACTCACATATTAATGTAGATACAGTTAAGCTACTCACTGAAAAAAGTATTTCGCTAAATAACCAGCTAGTAACAAAACAAGTAAAAAAAAACTACATTGAAGAGGGAAATAACTTTTTAAATATACAAACTTATTTTACAATGTTTTTTACAAGTGCTGAGATATATTCTTACAATTTAAAATAACTGTTTTCTATTTTATGACATTTTGAAAAGTTATTTTATTGAGCAGTCTTCAGTGTCACATGATCCTTCAGAAATCAAATATGCTGAGTTACTCAAGAAACATTTCTTATTATTATTAATGTTGAAAAAAGTTGTACTGCTTAATATTTTTGTGGAAACTGTGATACATTTTTTCAGGATTCTTTGATGAATTTAAAATAGAATTTTAACATTATTTTTAACATTATAAATGTTTTTACTGTTATTTCTGATTAATTTAATTTACCCTTGCTGAAAAACAGTATTAATTAAAAGTCTTACTGACCCCAAACTTTTGCATCATAGTGTTTTTATTTCCACTACTGTAAAACCGAACAGTGAAATTAATTAAATGAAATGAGTTTGTTTCACTCAAATAATAATGAAAGTTCATTATACTTAATAAAGTTCAGTGAACTTAAATTTGATTGTAGTAAGCTGAACTTAATATGACTGAGTTGCAACTTCCAGCAGATTCCCACAAATACTTTGCATCAGACTGTATAAGGAAAATAAATCATCCCCTTGGAATTATAAGGTTCTATCTGACATTTTTGTAAAAAATGTAGTTATTCACATATACTTATTCTGTGACAACTGAATTATGTGATGTTTTTTAATTTTTTGACTTCTTATTTGGAAAACAAAAAGGCTCTATCTACAAAGTCAAATAAAATGCTGCAAATACTTTGAAGCTCAATATCTCAAAACTGCTCAGAATGAAGATAGAACCTTATAATTCTAAGAGGACGAAATGTTGAAATGAAGTGTTATTTTGTGTGTTTTTGCACAAGATTAACAGGGAGACATAAGTTAGTGTTTAATGTTGTGTTATGTTGGGATTTACAGGGTTTTTTGTTATGTTAGTTTTGTAGGATTACCATTGTGGTGAAGAGTAGAGGTTGTGGTTGAGGATGGGCTGCAAAACTTTTAAGACCACATATACTGTATGTTGTTTGATTACATACATGCAAATATATAATGACAGTCTCTTTGATAGTTAATACCTTGTGTTATTTGCTATCTAACATTTAACCAAGATCTGAATTTGATGTTTATGTAAATGAACTGTATGTAATTAACATTATGATGAGTGGGGTGAGGCTGAGAACTGTGGGATGCCGGTGATGTGATTGTTAATGAGAGACACCTGTGCATCACACTGGCCTTGCTTCGCTTCCACGGATCTCAGCCCCTCCTCACTTGACACAATAATGTTAAGTTCTACTAACTTAAAAAATGAGTTAGTTTATTTAAACATTTTGAGGTTATAAGTTTCCTCAAATATTCTGAGTATTCTGAACTTATTTTACAGTGTGTCATCATTGCTTTGTACCAATGTTAGTTTTTGCTTAGTCTTATGTAACTTTATTACTTTGAGTTTGATGAACTTAAACCATTTCAAGGGTTAGTTCACCCAAAAATGAAAATTCTGTCATTTATTACTTACCCTCATGCCGTTTTACACCCGTAAGACCTTCGTTCATCTTCGGAACACAAATTAAGATATTTTTGTTGAAATCCGATGGCTCAGTGAGGCCTGCATAGCCAACAATGACATTTCCTCTCTCAAGATCCATAAAGGTACTAAAAACAAATTTAAATCAGTTCATGTGAGTACAGTGGTTCAATATTAATATTATAAAGCCACGAGAATATTTTTGGTGCTCCAAAAAAAATGGCCGATTTCAAAACAATGCTTCAGGAAGCATTGGAGCACAATGAATCAGCGTATCGAATCTGCTGTTAAAAGTCAAAGTCAAAGTCACGTGATTTCAGCCGTTGGCAGTTTGACACGCGATCCGAATCATGATTCGATACACTGATTCATTTATGCTCCGAAGCTTTCTGAAGCAGTGTTTTGAAATCGGCCATCACTAAATAAGTCGTTATTTAGTTTTTTTGGCGCACCAAAAATATTCTCGTCGCTTTATAATATTACTATTGAACCACTGTACTCACATGAACTGATTTAAATATGTTTTTAGTACCTTTATGGATCTTGAGAGAGGAAATGTCATTGCTCCCTATGTAGGCCTCACGGAGCAATCGGATTTCAACTAAAATATCTTAATTTGTGTTCCGAAGATTAACGAAGGTCTTACGGGTGTGGAACGGCATGAGGGTAAGTAATAAATGACAGAATTTTCATTTTTGGGTGAACTAAGCCTTTAAGGCAATCGGTTTCCTCAAACCATTTAAGTAGCTAAGAGTTGTTAAGACTTATTTAGACTTGTAACCCGAATTCAAACTGAATGAGTGAAATAAACCAACACTAAAATATTAGTGAATTCAGCTTAATGTATATGAGTTTACAGTACTTATACTTATTGGTTTTAAAACTTAAATAGTTTTAGGCAATCGCTTTCCTCAAATGGTTTGAGTTACCGTAACATATTGGGTTTTACAGTCTATATATTAATATGCTATATCTAGAACGCTCAGTTATTCTGTATAATTGAGTCGAATCATGGTGATGAACAGCAGTATTTATCTAAATCTCAAATGGAGAGATTTAAATGGATTGGTGAATAATTTTTTTTCAACCAGTTCATTTACATTTCACTAAAAATAACAATTCCCAACACTACACAGATCAAATATTTCCTTAATTCACTTGGCCCCGTGGACAAATACATATGAGTGATATAGCGTTTCGTCTCACAGTATTATTGCAAAACGGTTGGAAAAAAAGCTTGTTATTTAAAATGTTCTATGCTACAGAAAAATGTAGTAAGTTAGTAATAGTTAAGCTGAAGTTAACACTAGTTATTATAGTTTAGCAGCACTACTTTGACCTAGTTATTCCCCAACACTGTCAGGGTGAGATAATTTTAGGGCCTTCTCTAAACAATGAGTTATTTTTACATTGCTTCTTTACTTCTCCTCTTTCACACAAATACAAGGGGCTGCTCTCAAATTATCTGTCCCTCCTTGTTTTTCAGAGAATCTCTTTAATGAAACTGTCAACTTCAATTCACACTCTGGTGAGTGAAACAGCCTTGTTAAGCAGCTTAATAATAAAATCGTGCGAGAAAGAATCAGAGTGAGACAACTCACCTCTTATCTGCCAGATCTGTTTTGTTGCCCACCAGCATGATGATGACATCACTTCCTCTCTCCGTTCTCACATCATCGATCCATTTGGAAGTTTGTTGAAATGAATTCACATCTTTTTAGAGAAAAATAGAGAGAGAGTGGTAAGCAGAGTAGGGCAAACAGTGAAATAATCTATGTTACTAATTCTTTGATTGATATTTGCTGTTTTATGCATTAAAAATAATTAATGCAATTAATGCAGTTTCCATTTTTCCATTTCCCGAAGTAGCTATGCTTTGCCAAATTTTTGGCTAGCATTACAGTATGATCAGGCAATCTGTGTTCTGCTCACCAGGGGTTTGTTTCCCAAAAGCATTGTTAGCCAACTAACATCGCAAGTTCTGTCGTTACTAACATAGTTCAAAAATTTGGTTTTTCCCAAAACCACTGTTCAAACGAACATTCGCAAGCAACATCGCAAACTTGTGTGGTTGGAACGACAGCTCTCAAGCTGTGGTTAGAAGCATAGTTTCTTGTTTTTATGACATGTGGAAAAATAAGCAAGCTGACATTAAGTACAATGTATATCTTTTATTTCGAATATATACAAACGTCATTTACATATTTTAGTTTGTCAAGAGATTTTAAGCACAGTTTTTGAAGAGTGCGCATATGTGTACGAGCTCTGGTACGTAAGAACGAGCCTATGATTTAATCTGAAAATAAAGCAAAATAACTGAGAAAAATGAGAATTAGTCCTCAGATGCCATGTCCGTAATTTATAGCAAAAAAATCTATTCATTCGATCTCAAACGGATTAATTTAAAGAAGCTATAACTCCACCACCTGCGTGACATCATTCAACAACATGGCTGAATGACAGGTTTGTGACAATATGGTTTCGGGAAACGGTCATGACTAGCTAGTTGATTTGTTCAACAATGCAACGTACTATATGGTAGTGAAGCAGCGAGTTACGTCATTGTACGGGACATGTACCCCTGCTCAGTGAAGCAAGCAAATGGCCTACTGAGGATAGTCCACATGTACCCAGCTTTTTGTTGAATACTGTTTTAAGTTCACTTAAATTAAAAGTTGTTATAATATTTTTAATGTCCTGTAATTGTTCATAAATGATAAATAAAACAATATGATCATTTGCAGTTTAGGCTTGTATACTGTATTACACTGTAATGTCAAATGGCTGTAATTCCTAATATTAATAGAAACTTATTTAAATTTTAATATATCCATTTATATTGTCACGATTCCTGTCACTTCCTGGACTCCAATTCCCATAATCCTCCCTGCCAGTCACCTGCACACACTCCACACTAATCACTAATCACCACACCCAGCTGCAGCACATTAACCGGACTATAAAAGACTCTCATTCACCACACATCATTGCGAAGTCTTGTTTAAACTGTGTTGCAATTCTGAGCATTATTATCCTGTCTGCCTGTCTGTTACCCGTTATCGACCCGTTGCTGCCTGCCTTTGACCCTTGCCTGGTATTCTGTTCTGTGAGTGATATCTGCCTGTCCTGATCTACTGCCTGTATTCTGACCACGTTTCTGCCTGTCCCTTGCTGTTCCTGTTTGTTCCCGTTTGACCCTGCCTGTACGACTACGCTCACTTTTAATAAAGGTCGCAAATGGATCCCTGCCTGAGTCTCACTTCGTTACATATATAAGCATCAGTATTGGTATCAGTGATACTGGCCTTCATAGTACTTAGTAAAAGTATACAATTAAACAAATATTTAAAATATCAATTATTTAAAATACTGTCTTTGTTTCTACATTAATTTGGATATTCAATGTGAAAAAGATTTATGATTAATTAAAAATTTTAATTTATGTGTGATTAATTAGTTTTTTTTAATTGATCAACAGCCCTAATTGATTCATAATTTGGGTTCATAATCTCACCTCTAATTTCCATTGAAACTGACAGTGAATATTTAAAAACTATAATGTTTTATTATGCTATTTTAAAGGTTCCTAATTTTGTTTTGAAGTTCTCCTACAACAGGTTTACGTACATCAAAGGTCAAAAAACACTTTCATTTTATCATAATATACATTGCACATCACTTCATTTCTCAAAGAGTCTGAAAACGTCTCATTTGAAGATTCAATCTTTCTAAGAGCAGCCTTTCCAAAACTTACTCTGCTCTAATTGGCCAGATGGCCAAGTCCACATAATTTCTCATTTTAAAATACACTAAATATATTCCAGATATTGTGCGTCGTTCAGTAAAAGTAACAGACTCATAAAGTAATTATATACCAAAACTTTTGAAATATGATGGCAGATGGCTGGGTAGAGATCCTTTATGATTATGAGGTTTTATTAGCCTGACATCAGTGAACCTGCCTCTGCTTCAAGGTGAAACTGACTTTGGCTGCTTTACCTATAAAATCAGGGTTTATATTTTCTGGTCATATCAATAGAGTCGTGTGCACAGCTAACTCTGGCTCTAGAAGTCACACTGGGGCTTATGGATGATAAAACTGTCATCTATTTATTGTGAAAAATGACCTACAGCTGCTTCTTATATCTTTGGGGATGAATCTATCTGGTTATAGTGTTAAAGACAGACCTGTAATACATACTTTACTGATAAAAAAAAATCTCAAAATGGCAAATCGGCAGCTGTAATCATGTTAACCGCTTTGATTTTCCTCTTGGAAATGTATTTTATAGCTAAAGAAGGTTTGATCATTGAAGTGTGTGTGTTACACTCACTTGTGATGTCATACACCACCACAGCTACAGTGGAGTCTCTTATATAGCTTGGGATAAGGCTCCTAAAACGTTCCTGGCCTGCCGTGTCCCACAACTGCAACCGAACCTGCAAGTCAGAGATCCCCAACTGAACAGTCAAATTATTTAGCCTTTCAAACACATATACACACACAATTACATAAACATATGCAGAGCCAAGCAAGAAGGGTGGATCAATACAACCTCATAAAACCATACCAAACTGCCCCGCTGAAGGTCATGAAATCATTTCTGGGTTATAAACTCACAGACATCTCTAGACAATACAATCTATTTTCTTTATACATGAGCTTCCAGCTACATACTGCAACTGTCAGCATCCCAACTGGTATAATAAAAAAGCTTTTGAGATTCAATATGGTTTTATTAAAACTCTTCTTATTTTACATTGAATAGACAGAAGACTAGTGCATTTGATTTACTGCTGTGTTAGAACATAGTAGACTGCTTACCGTTCTGTCCTCCAAATACATGGTTTTTGACAGGAAGTCGATTCCAATTGTCGCCTGTTATGACAGAAGGAAAACATTATGTAAGAACAAAATGAAATCTGATGCTGAAATTGAGTGGAAATATGACTGTTTCTGTGCATGGAAAATATAAATGCGTTCTCTTGATATCATCCTGAGAATCAGAAAATGTGGTCTAGATTAGAACAGATAGCCGCTACGTTCTGCCTGTCAGTTTGATATGGGTAATAAATGCTATACATGATAACTCTGTTCTGGGAACTGCCTCTCTTTTTGATATATTACACATTTTACACTGTCAGAGTGTGGCTCCTGACCATCAGTTCAGAAAACAACATACATATATTAAAAATAAAATAACAATAATAATAATAATAGAAAAAAAATAATAAAAAAAATTCTCTGATAAGGAATAGTGAATAACATATTACATTCATATCTGTTCCTCATATGAAAATTAGGGATGTGCTACAAAAACTACTATATTGGTTATTTGCAACTTTTAAAGATTATTTTATGCAGGCCTATCGCTGTTGGTCTATATTGGATGAATATCGGCTAATATTGGATATTTACAGTAACTTTGCATGCTCATTTTCATTATTTGTACATTTATATTACCTTTGTCATCATCTAATGATCACTTAGAGATAATCTAAGCATTAATAACTTAACACTTTATTTTAGGAATGAAAAGGCATGGAATGTTATACTTTGTGGATTTATTAAAGCGCATGACAACAACATGGTGAATAAAGTGGACTTTAATAATAAACACAGGGGAAATACCAAACCACGTATTACATAGACAAGAACCGACAAGGGAATGTGAACATAACAGGGACCTTAAATACAAGATGAACACAATGACTGACAGGCATAAACATTACATAATCAGACGCAAACAAGGTTAAAGTTTACCAATAAAACCAGAACTAAACGGAGTAGGCAAAACAGGAACTAACAAAACAGAATAACAAAATATTAGTCCATAAACGTGACATGGACAATTATTTTTTACAGTTGACTTTATTGCATATGCCCTTTCAGATGCAAAATTTATGGAAGGAGAGTATTTAAATGAATCATGCAAGGTGACTTACGAAGGTTTGCGCTGGTCAATTTACTTGTATTTACACCATTATTTAACACCCCCCAAAAAACATGTCTTAAACCAGACACTAATTTGCACTGCTCTTGGTAGACAGCGTTAGTCATTATGGAAATGATCCGGCGGTGTCTGTGTTCTTTAATTTGCAAGTAGTATGTAGATCACGAGCAGAACTTTCCAACCCCATCAGTGCTTTTTTGGAATTGTGCTTTCACGCTAATTATCCCTGTTAAAGGTCCCGTTCTTCGTGATCCCATGTTTCAAACTTTAGTTAGTGTGTAATGTTGTTGTTAGAGTATAAATAAAATCTGTAAAATTTTAAAGCTCAAAGTTCAATGCCAAGCGAGATATTTTATTTAACAGAAGTCGCCTACATCGAACGGCCAGTTTGGACTACATCCCTCTACTTCCTTCTTTAATGACGTCACTAAAACAGTTTTTTGACTAACCTCCGCCCACAGGAATACACAAAAAAAGGGGGCGTGGTCTTGTTGCGCTCCCACGGAGAAGAGCAAGAGTTGCGTTTGTAGAGTGTGTAAGCTGCTGTCGAATCACAACACAGGAACCGCTGGCACAATCAGAACTCGTTACGTATTTCTGAAGGAGGGACTTCATAGAACAAGGAAGTCATCAGCCCGTTTTTATGACAGTGGAAACAGCGGTATACAGATAAGTAAATTATGTGAAAAATACTGTGTTTTTTTACACGCGAAACATGAACACATGTTATATTGCACACTATAAACACAATCAAAGCTTCAAAAAAACACAAAAAACGGGACCTTTAAGTAAATCTGGCCCTAGTTGCCTAAATTCACTTGTAGCTTTTAGAATGGCTGATTTTAGTTTTTAGTGTATAATTTCCAATTAATAACATAGTCGTACAAACAACTTTTATGATATTTGTTCTGTATAAATGGAATTTTGTCCTTTTGGCAATCGACAACCCCTACAACAACACACCCAGCAATTTCCTGAATACAATATTTCTGTTTTACTAGATATCCTCGACCAGTCATCACACAGAATTTAAATGTAGAAATGGGTTGCCAACATTATTGTAGGATAAAATAATGCATTGGCTCAGGCCACCTCACAACTGCAATGGTGAGATTACTTGAACACTGATAGAAAGAAAGTGCATCCTTTTGTTGAAAGCAAATTCTTTCTCCGCTAGTGCTTTTATTGCAATAGGAGTGCAGTCAATTGTGTCGATTACGTGCTAAAAATTGCCTTTTGAGTGTGACTTGAATTCAATATACAGAATGTTTTTAAAACCATCTGTTCAATTCACCTCAGTTGCCAACTATGCATGCCAACTGTGCCGAGTGCATGTACCCTTGGGCGAACATTTGCATAATGGTATGTGCATGTCAAATTTGTTATTTATTAATCCAGATGTGTACATTACATACAGATTTTTTGGAGGGATTTCATGTGTGCTTTTATCCAGGAGACTCCTGGTCTTCACAGTTGTAGCTCCCTGTGAGCCATTGACGGATCAATATAGGTCCACAGATCAGTGGGATCTGAGGAACACATCATGGACGTCTACAGTCCAGAGGATTGACCTTTTTGTGTGTTATTCAGTTTGACTGTGATAAGTATAAAATTTCTATAGCACAAAAGAGCAGATAAGGACGACTATCCACTGGAGAGCTGAGCCTCTAGTCTAGAACGAAGCTTATTAAATGCAGTCTCTGGCAAACTTTCAAAGATTCAGTTTAATTTATTATAGATTAGATGTCATTTATTAGTCAAGTCAAGTCAAATTTATTTATTTAGTAGTGGCTGGACCGATAATTGACACAGTTTAATATGAAACACAAATTCATGTGTATGTGCATGTAAATCTGACCATGTGTGACGAAAAAAAAACCCAACAACAACAACAACAAAAAAAACAGTTTGTCCCTCAATCCACTCTCACACAGCTGGTCATCAGCAGCATGATCATGCATCCGTCTTCTTAGTGATGTCAGTCCAAAAACAGGAGCAGTGAGGCTTTCAACCTGTCACTCTGTCTCTTCCTTCTGTTTTAAGTTTTGTTGTATGTCGATCTAGCTTTTTCAAACCTCTCTCTCTCTCTTGCTCTACTTTTCACATAAAAACTTGAAAGCGGTAATAAATCATTGTGAAATAAAATAATCTTCAATTTAATATATAAAGTAACGTTTCAGACAATATTTTAATATTACATATGAGGAATATAATGTATTTTTCTTAGTTTACTCCAGTGACTCCTGCACTGCTATACACAGTACCACCTCCAATGGATCTACAGTGCCACATAAAAGAAATCATATTTTATTCAAATTGTGAGCTTTCAGTCAAACTGAAATGTAATGAGTGATGTATAGTGCTGGGTACTGCAAAATAAAATAAAGACAACTCTGCTTGCTGTTGCTTTTCATTAGAGTCTGATTCATTAACCAATAACTTTTATGAGCTGGTAATAGAAATCAACCAAAAAGACTTACAAATTCACAAGTTATCGGTCTGAATAATAATCATCTTAAATAATGAATCATTTATTGCTTATGTCAGAGTGATTACTGAATAAACATTATACTTACTGAACTGCAAGTCATCTTTACTCAATCATGCCCGACTAAATGAACTGAGAAGTCACTTACTTTCATTATATGCACTCTTTATTATAACCCACCAAATGAAGACCCTATGTCTTTCCAAACCTGACTTTCTTCCGTCTAACACACACACACAAAAAAAACATTTTTCAAAATATCTGCTTTTGTGTTGAAATTATGGAACAACATCTACTACATCTCATTTCTATAAAGACAAAATTCTGGTTTATGCTTAGTGCAGGCTTTAAAGCATTTATATCAAAAGGGATTTCTGTGACAAAAATAAAAAGAAACCTCCCGTGTTAAACAGTGTCAAGATGAAAACCCAAAGGTGTTGAGCTTTTCAAGGAAAGAAGGCGAGAAAGAGAAAGAGAAAGAGAGAAAAAGCGACACCGAAGTTAAATATAGAAACTTGCACCTCTAGAGGAGTGCTCGCACAAAGAGATCCAGAATGAATTATTCATAAACATTTTAATTATTAAGCTTCACACACATCAGTTTTAAAACACAGAGAGTGGTTTCCAGCACAGCTTTCCAAAAGCCTCAAGATAAAAGGTGTTCTGATAAGAAAAGGAAAAATTGAATTCCTGTAGCTACTAAAATGCCTATAAATAAAGTGTAACTGGCAAAATAAAACTGACACGCACACAAACAAAAGTTGTCGCTTGAGGTACCAAATGAGGAAGCAGCTAATTATGAGTCCTCATTTATGCTTCCGATACACTGCTCAGACAATACTGTCATACAGTCCATGACCTAAATTGAGAATATTAGCATAATACAGACTATAATGAACATATAAATCTAAAACATTATCAAAATAAAGCAGCCATCATAGCCGATCTCGCACAGCAGACAGAATGTGCCCTTTAGACACAGTACACCAGTTGTGGTGCCCCTAGGGAGGATGGCAGGAGTTTGATTAGAATCGAATGCCAATTAAAACTCCACCAGAAGAGAAATTAGCCACACTAATCTGCTTCACAAAGCACCACCTTGAGTGAATGTCAGGCCAAATCCTGTTTATCTGTTTATCTTTCTATTTGCATTTAATCAAAGCATACATTTTAAGAATGCGACATGCCCCAGGTGAGCAGACTCAAAGTATGCTGGGAGCTTAGCTGCATACAAAGTGCCTGTCTGACTGTGATTGTACAGTCACACCCTCCAAATCATATTACGAGGAATGGAGCACTGACCTGTAGATGAACATTTGTCAAATTCAACAGAATCAAATCTTGTCCTATATGATTGAGTCGGGACTTATCCTTTGCTTTAGACCTTGGCGAGTTGCCCGTTTGGCATCGATACCCCTGTACCCTGAAGACAAATGACATGCAATGGTCCACAGCATTTCATTAAGGCATATTGATTGGAATGTAACAGCTCAATGCAGAACCTGAAGGGATGACGTCATTCAATCGGCTCGGTGAATAATCTGAGACACGTTAAGCGATCGTGTGGGCTAATGTTGGGGCATCTGGTCAATATCAGGAAGGCTTTAACGTGTTTACATTACACAACTACATTCATTACCTTCAACATGTGACTCTCAAGGCTACTTAGGGGAGGGGCGGAAAAAAAAACGGTGTACTAACCATTAATCATTTTCTTGGCAACACAGACAAGATGTCTATGATGGTTTTTAGTGATCCAGGTCATCACAGAATGTCAGGTAAGATTTATTGAAAAGCATCTGGGCTTGTTTATCTATTTATTGAAGACAACTTCAATACAGCAATAACAGATGCTACTGAAAAAATATTGCCAGCAACAGCAAAATCAACTGGAGTCAACCACTGTAAATCTCAGTTTTTAGAAAATTATTTAGGCCTAATTTTAAAATTAAGACTCAATCACATGGAATAAAGTGGTAAGGCACCTGTATACATTCCTGGGCAAAAATAAAAATACAAAAAAATTTAAAAAATTGGACCAAGCAAAAAATGGCAAAATATTTAGTGGTCTTTGACGCATTTTAATCACAAATCACTGGTCAGGAAATTAGCAAGTATTGCAGACAGCTTTTTTGCAGGAAGAAGAGTAGTCAGTGTTGTTCTACACAATGTTCTGCTTCAAACAGTTCAAGAGTAGCTGAAACATGTCTCCCAGTTCGTTTGAGTTTAATATGAAACCAAATATTCACTATAGGGTTCAAATCTGGAGTCCAAAACATGAGCCTGATGGACAATTTGGGCAGGAGCATTGTCTTGTTGAAAAATAACATCTGATCCTTACTTTTTAGATAACTTCTTCATTTGTGGGAAGCAAGCCATTCTGCAATATTCTCCTGTACCTCAAAGCATTAAATGACCTTTTATAGTGAAGTAGCTCACCAACACCAGCAGTTAAAAGGGCTCCCTTCACAAAGACACCTCTTCCTCCATGCTTCACTGTGGTAAAGATGCATTTATTATTATATTTCTCAGCAGATTTCCGAAGACACAGCTCTGAAGCATCACCATGCACCTCGTGTTTCATTGTGATTCATCATCACTCCACACACAACTTCCCATATTCTAAAAAAAAAAAAAAAAAAAAAAAAGTGCATTTACTTAAAGTTTGCTAATTTCCTGACCAATAATTTCTGGTTAAGACAATCAAAAGCTTAGTGTTTAGCCATTTTGGACATGGCCTCCTTTTGCCAGGAAGTGTACTGTATCCAGTGTATACAGCGTTGGTGATTATAATGGGTTCTATTTGCTTTTGACATGACAAATTCGTGTCGGGTATGTACAGGTGTCAGCTGTTATCGCCAGTGGTTTTGATGATACTATTATGGGTTCAATCATTTGCCAAATGATTAGTTTGTTGCAGGATTCCCTGCACTGCATGCTATTGATGATATTATATAATATATTGATGTTAAAATACTTCTATTAAGTTGTCCTCAATAATAGCATGCAAACATACAGCATAATCCGTGTAGTCTAATTCACTAAAGAATGACTGAATTGAACTGCTTCTTTTTAATGAATATGACAAAATTAATCACAAGTTATCAGTTTGAATTATCTTAATGACTCACTTACTAATTCAGTTAAAGGGATGTTTGAAAGTGCATTTGACTCACTCAAAAGTAATTACTTTGAGTTAAATCCAACTCAAAATAAGAAATGATATATTATTTGTCCTTTTAAAAGGTTTCCAAGGTTTCAAATTTGTGAGACTGAAATTACTGACATTATATGACAACGTGTAGTTAAAGATAAACCTTAACAGCAGAGTTTAGTTTTAATAAACTGTCTTTTACCTTAAAAAACAAAAACAAAACTATTTTTGAGAATATAGTGAGTGAATATAATTGAGAATATAGACAAATTATGGTGCTGCTAAAAACATCCCCTAGGAGAAACTGTTTTGTGCTTCAATAAGCTTTAATACTTGGGTGAATAAAGATTCACAAAGCACTTTGTCATTTCATTCTCTCATTCTGTTCCAAAACTGGTGCTTAATCGGCTACTGCCTAGACAGCTGCTTACTAAGCATTCTAAATGAAATGGAATATCAGTGGCAGATTTGGAATGTGACACATAAGCTACAACTCCACTTGTCATAAATGTCATAAATGTCTACCTCCAATAGCTCTTCTCACGTGAAAGCATCATGAGAAGAATGCATAATGCTCTAAAAACAAATGTCGACAACACAAATTTTGGGTAAAAAAAATCAGTAATTGTTTTTTGAAACAAGCCAATCGCAATGCATGATGGGATTGCATTCTTTTTAGAAGATATATTTATTGCTGCCTTAGAATTTGGACTAAACAAGGTATATAGGAGGTAGTTGCTTAATTTTTGGAATAGCCTTTATGTCAAGAGTGTGACTATGACGCTGTCTACAGAGGCAGCTCACTAGATTTTGAAACGAAGATTCTGTGTCTTCTCAGCTCCCTGGTTGTGCTGAGCAGAAAACAGTCACACTCCAGTGCCCTGTGTTGAGTGGCAGCTCAGTCAGGCAGGACAGCACAGCTCTCCCACTGGACCCCAGCAGCATGTCCAAATCTCACTCTATCTGCAGCCAAACGGCCATCACAGCAAAACAACCACAAACTCAGCAAGTCAAGCTTATTTTTTGACAGGCAGTCAGTCTCTGCTCTTCCTTTTTATTTGCTTAATTCTCTTCTAAATTTGTTGCTCTGTTTCTTACCCCAACTTGTTTTATATTCAAATCAAATTTAATATAAAGTTGGAAAGTTTGATGATGTTCCTTATTCCCTTGGCTTACTTAAAGTGGAAAACTATGCTAGAACCATGGCAGAATGTGTAATTCCGGCATTTTCTCTATGACTTAAAGGATTAGTTCACTTTCAAATAAAATTTTCCTAATAAATTACTCACCCACATGTCATCCAAGATATCCATGTCTTTCTTTATTCAGTCGAAAAAAATTACGGTTTTTGATGAAAACATTCCAGGATTATTCTCCTTATAGTGGACTTCAGTGGCCTCCAAACGGTTGAAGGTCAAAATTACAGTTTCAGTGCAGCTTCAAAGGGCTTTAAACGATACCAGACGAGGAATAAGAGACTTATCTAGTGAACGATCGGACATTTTCGGAAAAAATACAACTGCTTTATAAACGCAAATGATCGCCTTGCACGTGCTTCCGCTTTCCGTATTCTTCAAAAAGCTTATGCTGTATGTCCTACGCCTTCCCTATTCTACTTATGAAACAAACACAGCTCCAGTTCTGTTTTTTCCGTAAGTAGAATAGGGAATGCAGCTGAAATTGCAATTTTAACCTTCAACCATTTGGAGGCCTTTGAAGTCCACTATAAGGAGAATAATCCTGGAATGTTTTCATCAAAAACTTTCATTTGAGTAAATTATCAGGAAAATTTGATTTGAAAGTGAACTAATCCTTTAAATCCACATGTGGTGTGTGTTTAATACAGCTGACTGTTCAGCCACTTCTAATGAAGAGTGAAGGTCTCAAGAGCCCTACTAAAGAGAGAAAACCTGAAGCACCCTGCTATGCTGCGCCTCACTCAATCAAACATCATAAGGCTAATAGAATAAATAATTTCTAATTAACACTGTGAAAACATACACAGACATTAGTGTGTGCGCACACTCACAATCTCATACATGGACAGAAATCTACATCAACACCAGAGGTTCAAGGTTTTTTCCGCATGCAGAAAGTTCTAAAACTAAGAAAATGTTTCTGGAATTGATGTGTCTTTCAAGAAGAGTTGAATATATCATAATTTCAAGTATACATGCACATGACCACACAAAGTCATGTTCACCAAAAGGAAACTAGATATTCCCAATGAAACCCAATAAGTTGGCAGGTGGGACGTAAGGAGATGGTAGAAAAGATGTCAGCAATATATAGTAGGGAATGGTTTTGTTGAGTAGACGGTACACAAATGTAAAGATTATTTATGGTTAGCTTTATGCAAACAAATTAATAATTTATTAGATCATTGTTAGATCATCGATAAAGAAATCAAATAGGTTGTGTGCAGGAGGATTTATTTTACCACTGTATATTTATTTTGGTTTGACTATTTTTTCCAACCAAGTCATGATAATGACTGTCCAACTTTTAAGTAGAAGCTTCCAAATTGTTCTTGGAGGCAACATTAGTTCTAATGAATCAAAGATGGCTGCATCCAGGTTGCTTTACTTCAGGAGTTGTATGTGCCAGCCAAGCAACTGCCATTAAAATGAATGGGAATGGCTAAATAAATAAAACAACAATTGTTTTATTTTTTTTAGGAGAAAAAAGTTGATACGTGACTGTAACTGAGAACACAACTGATTTATGACAAAGCAACCTCTGAGCAATACAAATTTCCTCTGGGCTATTTTTTTATGATTCTTTGATGGTTTTATATACCACCAACATAAATTGCAAGAAACCATTTCAGAAGAATGACTTTCATTTTCCAAATAGAGGAGTGTCTGGTAGCTGAGGTCTATAGGGAAAAACGTGAGCTTTTGTTCTAAATAATCATTTTCTGCCCACATTTTTCTCCAAATGCTGATTTAACAATGACTCAAACAGCGATGAATCCACATAAGATGAAAAGTCATAAATATGCAGATGTGTCTCTCTCATTTTGCATAGAGCAGAAGACTGACAGATGATAGGAGTCGGGGGTGATGCTCTCTGCTCTTCTGGCATATGTTATCATGAAAGCCCAATGCCAGACATCTTAAGGTCAATCTCAATGTTGAGGAGCAGCTTGATTTGAGCTTATTCAAGAATATGTAAATTAGAAAAGAGCTGGTATCACTTCCTCTCTTTAGTGTAACTGTAGAGAGTAACAGCTCATTAAGATGCCTTTTACTTCTCAAAGGTGACATTGATGAGGCAATATATTTTATTCATATGCAGATGACAAAAGAAACTGTTTGGTTTCAGTCAGATTCAAATGTTATCAATGAACGTCCTCAAGCAAATGAATATGACAGCATGGCCACAGCCATTAACGTTGGTCTGAAATGAGGTTCTGGAATCTCAGCTTCACTGAATGCCTTTGATCCCTCATGTAAAAATAAGCATTTGAGGAATGGATTTAACAATGAAAATACTGTAGTTAAAGTTGGTTTGTGACATTTCTCAATTGTAAAGCACTTTCTCCTATCCCAGTTTAATGTGATGAAACAATATATATACATATATTCCGTTCAAAAATGTGGGGTCTGTAAGATTTGTTATTGAATCATGTTATTTTTTTATGTTCACCAAGACTGCATTTATGTGATCACAAATACAGAAAAAAACAGTAATATTGTGACATATTATTATAGTTTAATTATAATTTTTATGTTTTCTATTGTAATGTATTTTATGTAATTTATTCATGTGATGGCAAAGCTAAATTTTCTCCAGCCATTACTTCAGTCTTCAGTGTCACATGACCCTTCAGAAATCATTCTAATATGCTGATTTGCTGCTCAAGAAACATTTCTTATTATATTCAATTTCGAATACTGTTGTGTTGCTATTTTTGTGAAAACTGTGAAATTTTTTCCAGGATCTATATATACAGTTGTGCTAAAAATTATTCATACCCTTGGTAAATATGAACAAAGAAGGCTGTGAAAATAAATCTGCATCGTTAATCATTTTGATCTTTTATTTAAAAAATCTACAAAAATCCAACCTTTCATTGGAGAATAATAATTTAAAATGGGGGGAAAATCTCATTATGAGAGAAATGTTTCTCTCTAATACACATTGCTCACAATTAATCATACCCTTTTATTTAATACTTTTTGCAACCTCATTTTCCCAATGAGGTTTTTTCTCTAATACACATTGAATAATACACAGATGAAACAAACAAACAAAAAAAGCTTTTTTAGCAGCAAACACTTAAGAAGGGTTTGGTGCACACAGGGGTAAAACGTGCCCCATGTGTACAATGAAATATACTGCTGTATCTTTAATGTTGTAGGTCTATTTTTTAGCTGGATTTCCTGGACATCTTGTTCAGAATCAAAACCTGATAGAAGTCATATAATGGGCTGTGGGCTGTGGTTGGATCTTCCATCAGGACAATGATCCAAAACAAACATCAAAACCAACACAAAAATGTGTCACTGAGTACAAAATGAAGCTTCTGCCATGGTCGTCCCAGTGCCCTGACCTGAACCCTAAAGAAAATGAGTGGAGTAATCTGAAGAGAAGAAGCACCAACATGGAGCTGGGAATCTAAAGGAACTGGAGAGATTCTGCATGAAGGAATGGTCTCTGATCTCTTGTCAAGTGTTCTCCAAACTCATCAGGCATTATAGGTGAAGACTCAGAGCTGTTCTCTTGGGAAAATGAGGTTGCAAAAAGTATTGAATAAAAGGGTATGATTAATTGTGAGCAATGTGTATTAGAGAGAAACATTTCTCTCATAATGAGATTTAAAAATTATTTAAAATGATTATTCTCCAATGAAAGGTTGGATTTTTGTAGATTTTTTAAATAAAAGATCAAAAGTATTAAAGATGCAGATTTATTTTCACAGCCCTCTTTGGTCATATTTACCAAGGGTATGAATATTTTTGAGCACACCTGTATATATATATATATATATACAGGTCCTTCTCAAAAAATTAGCATATTGTGATAAAGTTAATTATTTTCCATAATGTAATGATAAAAATTAAACTTTCATATATTTTAGATTCATTGCACACCAACTGAAATATTTCAGGTCTTTTATTGTTTTAATACTGATGATTTTGGCATACAGCTCATGNTGTATATGTATGAAGAGCTCTTTTCCAAAACGCGATAAACGGCAAATAAAAAAAAATGAGTTCGTCATGCCATTTGGCTGTGTACTGAACCTATTCTCTGCTCCATCAATGTTTCATGCCAAATCGCTATATTTCCTTGTTTAAAATGTACTGCAAGATATAAGCGCCGAACCTGTTTTTAACCTAAATGCGATATGTCCTCTCGACCAATCAGAATTCGGCGAGCGTGGCGGTTCTTCGAAGCGAGGGAGTTTGTTTGTGCTCAGTCTTCAAAATGAGTGCTTTAAACTCTATTAACACTTTTGATGGCCTGGATGAGCCAGTGAGACCCACACCTGGGGGCCGGAGTCCAGAGCCCCAACTCGGCTCGGTTCCCGAGATAGGGTCGTTTGAATATAAGGGTGTCTCGGCTCGCCTCGCCTCGTATGTGTGTGTGTGTGTGTGTGTGTGTGTGTGTGTGCGTGTGTGCAAGTGTGTGACATCGTATCAGGCGATCAACCTGTTCAGTAAACTGTTTAAAACAAATAGTCACCTGATCAATACTGAGATTCTAGATGTTTTTATCTAAAAAGGCTAAAAAGAGGCGCTCAACTTACGGCTGCTTTAAGAGGCTCGCCTCGCCTCGTGTGTGTGTGTGTGCAAGTGTGTGTGCAAGTGTGTAACATCGTATCAGGCGATCAACCTGTTCAGTAAACTGTTTAAAACATATAGTAACCCTTTTCAATACTGAGATTCTAGATGTTTTTATATAAAAAGGCTAAAAAAAGGATGGATTTGTAGCGTTTTGAAACAAAAAAAATTTGTTTAACAATCATTGTTTAACATGTTCAGACTGAGCAAATAGACCATTTTAACAGGATAAATTGAATATTAACAAAATGTATAGGTCTAGGTAAAAAAATTTCATTTTCATGAAAACTATTAAAATGGATTTATAGCATTTTGGAAAAGAGCTCCTCATATATATATATATATAAAATCTGTCAAGAGATTAAAATCACAAAATAATTGCACATCAAATTTGGCTGAGAAATTACCCCCAAAAGATAATTTAAAGTCATTATTGTGTTAAATGAGAAAAGCATCAAATAGGTATTACAAAAATTAGCTTTCGAAAAAAATTATTTTATTTGATCATAAACTTTTAGGTTTCAACGGCCATGAGGGTGAGTAAATGATGACAGAATTTTCAGTTTTGGGTGACCGATACCTTCAATGGGTTTCTTAATATGGAAATATGAAAAAAAATAAAAAATTATATATAAAACAAAAACTGCCAGAAGGTGGCTGTAAATGTCTAAATGAGCAAGTCATTGAGTCATTCTTTCATTCAATTCATTTAAACAGCTGATTCATTCAGGAATGAAGTAAACGGCTATCTTTAGACATAAGAGGAGCCCGGCCCAGAGACACCCCACAGTGCCCAGAACCTCCAAGCGCAAAACTGTTCGGCTCCAGGCAGAGTAGCTCAACAGCGTCAGATCAAGTGGCCTGCGGCAAACCAGCACAAAGGATGCAGCAAGAATCATCACCACGACAGCAAAGGGAGACGCAGATAAATGCCTTGAGACGGTGACCACAATCATTGTCAGTTTTGCAACAGAGAGGTTGAAGAGTGCAAGACCAGCAGTCCAAACTGCAACATGAACTGAAGGGCAGACAAGATCCACCAGCTGCGGCAAGAGCTTCAAGCTTTGGCAAGACAGTTCAAGGTAGCAACTGAGGAAGAGAAACCACCACTCGCACAGCTCCGTCATAGCATTAGGAAGAAACTCGTGACTCTGCATAGAGCAGAGTGGCACAGAAGGCAGCAGAGAGAGAGAGAGCAATAAAGTGAGCCGCATTTATAGTCAATCCCTTTGGGTTCACAAAACAGCTTTTGGGGCAGAAGCGAAGTGGTCGTCTGACTTGTTCCAAGGAGGAAGTAGAACGGTACATGCACAACACCCTGAGTGACCCTGAAAGGGAGCAAGAGCTTGGGCCCCTCAGAGCCCTGCTGGACGTACCATCTTCCAAGGTGGACCTTAACACCAGAGAGCCTACATGTAGGGAAGTGCAGGAGGTGATTTCAGCAGCCAGAACCAGCTCCACTCCAGGACCCAGTGGTGTACCCTAAAAGGTGTATAAGCATTGCCCTGAGCTCCTCAAGATCCTATGGAAGATCTTGCAAGTGGTGTTGCGCAGGGGCACAGTAGCAGACCAGTGGAGGCACGTGGAGGGGGGCTGGATACAGAAGGAGGACAACTCAACCAAACTGGAGCAGTTCAGGTCCATCTTGCTTCTCAGCGTGGAAGGGAAGATCTTCTTCAGTGTCCTAGCCTGAAAGATGTCAGACTTCCTCCTCAAGAATGGCTACATCGACACCTCTGTGCAGAAAGGTGGCATTCCAAGAGTGCTGAGTTGCCTAGAACACACTGGGGTTGTCACGCATCTGATCAGAGAGACTTGCAAAGGAAAGGGAGACCTTGTGGTGCTTTGGCTTGACCTCACCAACGCTTACGGCTCCATTTCCCACAAGCTTGTCAAAATGACCCTGGATTGCCACCACATTCCTAGTAAGATAAAGGACCTCATCCTGAACTACTACAGGAACTTCAGGCTTAGAGTCACTTCGGGGAACTTAACATCAGAATAGCACTGGCTTGAAAAGGGGATCATAACTGGGTGCACCATCTCAGTTATTCTCTTTGCCCTTGTCATGAATATGGTGGATGTCATGAATAAGACACCAGAAGTGGAGTGGAGTCCAAGACTTGAGTTATGGATGACTGATGGATCACTGTCACCACACCATCAGTTCCAGGAGGTCAGTGGATTTTTCAGGGCCTGGAAAAAATTATATCCTGGGCAAGGATTGGGTTTCAAGCCTAACAAGTTCAGGTCCATGGTGCTGAAAAGGGGGAAAGTAGTGGACAAGTTCCGCTTGCAGGTGGATGGTTATTGTAATTCCATCCATCACTGAGAAGCATATCAGGTGCCTTGGCAAGGTCTTTGACTATAGCCTCAGGGATGCTACAGCCACCCAAGCCACCATCAAGGAGCTTGAATCTTGGCTCACAACAGTTGAAAAGTCTGGCCTACCAGGCCGATATAAGGTCTGGTTATACCAATATGGCATCTTACCTCGACTCCTCTGGCCTCTGCTGGTGTATGAGGTAACCTTGACAACAGTGGAGACCATAGAGAAGAAGGTCAGTAGCTACCTCTGTAGGTGGCTGGGATTGCCATGCAGCTTGAGCAGAGCAGCACTCTATGGAAAGAGATAGTAGCTCCAGCTCCTGTTTAGCAGCCTCGACGAGGAGTTCAAGGTCTCTCGCACCAGAGAGGCACTACTCTATCGAGACTCCAAAGACTCAAGGGTGGCATCAGCAGGCATCACTGTGCAGACAGGTATGAAGTGGAGAGCACAGGAAGGCCTAGAGATTGCAGAGTCCCGGCTTAGACACAGGGCTTTGGTGGGCACTGTAGCTACAGGCCGGGCAGGGTTAGGAGCCAACCCACAACCTCACTATGACAAGGTTGGTATGACCATGGTAGGGACGGACGCCAGCTAGTCCTGAAAGAGGTGCGGACTAGTGTTGAAGAGGAAAGGACCTGCAGGATGGTGGGCATGCAGCAGCAGGAGGCATGGACGAGGTGGGAGGGTGCACTGGAGAAGAAGATCCGTTTGGATTTAAATAGGCAACAGTTCTTCTATCCCTAACTGAAGGATTGTGTAGTTTGTGATCAACAGATCACTCTAAATTGTAATGTATACACATGCATTTTCTGTAAAGCTGCTTTGAAACAATATGTATTGTTAAAAGCACTATACAAATAAATGTGAATTTGTTTTTTTGCTTTTCATTTTTGAAGAGAAGACTGAAGAGGAGGCAGGAATGAGGGCCAGGACACAGAGGTGAGTATTCTTCAGGCTAGCTGCAATCCAAACGATAGCAGTCTTAGCATTCAACGAGACCAGACAGTTTGTGTGTGTGGAGTGTCCTTATATCTGGTGCTGGGGTGATTGATGACAGCTGGTGAAGATTATAGAATGCATGCATGTTGTGGACCAGGAAGGATTCTGGCTTCATGGATTCATGAAGCATGGGACTCTGGGGATAGAGCATGTACTGGGCGGAGCTCTATGGCTAGAGCCGACACTGGAGCGAACTCAGGGGCTGAGTTCAGGAACGCGAGTGGGCTCATGAGCTGATTCATGGTTTAGAGTAGACTCTGTAGCAAACTCTTTGTCTGGGGAAGATTCTAAAATTGATTTTAGGACTGTTAATTCACAGGAGAGAGCAGGCTCTGGAGCAGACTCATGGATTAGATTTGATTCTGAAACAGACTCATGGGAGTGAACTCCTGGACAGACCGATGGATCGGAACTCTGGAGTGGATTTTGAATTGGTTTGGACAGTAGCGGATTCTGGATTGGTTTGAACTGTTGCTGACTCTAGATTGGCTTGGACTGGAGTGGACTCTGGATTGGACTCAGGGATAACAGGAAGAATGAGCGGTCTTTTTAGGAGTGGTTCTGCTGAGTAGAAGAGCATAGAGAATGTACTGCTCCAACTTGCAGAAATGCACATCCCGTGGCATCCTAGAACGGAAAAGTTCATGCAAACCTCTATGGAAAATAAACATGAGCATATCATCATCCAGGTAGACTGTAAAAGCCAGCTCCAGGAAATCCCCAGCAAACTCCTCAACTGGACGGCCATTTTGAGTGAAGGAGTACAATAGATCTATTGGGTGGAGAAGTATGCTCATGCTGCAATCGGTTGTGGTCTGGTCTTTTGTCAGGAGACACAGACTGGAGAGATCGGTAAGTATAAACAATCAAACTCTTTATTGAAACAATAAAGTAAAGTAGGCAAAGTGAAAACAACAGGCAACAATGACAGTGAACGTAGACAGGGAACAAGCAGGTGATGATCCACACACCCACGTTAACAGTCATTGAGTAGCATGGTTACTTTCCTTTGCCTTGCAGATATTCCATGTGGGAACAGGGGAACAAGGATGAACAGGAACAAGGAGACTGAAGATGAGACAGGAACGAGGGGCAGGACACAGAGGTGAGTATACTTCAGGTAAGTTGCGATACAAATGATAGCAGTCTTAGCATTCGACGAGACCAGACAGTGTGTGTGTGTGTGTGTGTGTGTGGAGTGTCCTTATCCCTGCGTTCCATTTGGAAGGGCTCATTCCTATGCCCTAATCCCTTCAAAGGGTTTACCCTCTAAAGTGAGAGCTTCGAAGGGATGAAGGGTGTAGGGGTCAAAAAAACTAGAGGAGTAGATTGTGCAAGCTGCGCGCTATGTTTAACGTTAGTTTATTTATTTATTTTAGGTTTATCGCACCATATTGTATATTGTATCTATGTATTTTAAACATTTGAATGGACTGATAAAGGGAGCTTTAAAGTTTTTTTGTTTGTTTAAGTGTCGTTTTGACCATAATAATATACCAAATCTAACTCGTATAAATATTACAGTAGTATAGAAAAATACTATACATACATTTATAGGTAAAATCTAACTCCTAGCCTCCTATACCCATTCTGTGATGTCAAACAACTTCCCTGTGCACAGGCCCTGAAGTGTCCATCAGTTGTACCCTTCGAAATCCTACATTCCGAAGGGCCCTTTGAAGTGGCCAGTTTTGAGCACTTCGGTTTGGAATGACCCTTCAATATGGCGGCCATGATTATTTTCACTCCGAAGTGCCCTTTGGAGGGCGATATATCCCGTTTGGAAAGCACCCTATATCTGGTGCTGGGGTGATGAGATGATTGACAGCTGGTGATGATTGTGGAATGCATGCCGGTGTTGGACCAGGAAGGATTCTGGGAGATGTAGTGCTGAAGGTGACAGGCATGGTGATTGGAGATCGTGACAGTTAAAAGTATTTTTACAACTATTATGACTTATTAATTCAAATATATAATTTTTTTGTGGAGTTTCACCACATATGTTACAACTTGAACTAGCCTTGCATTGCTATAAAAAGATCAAATTATCTGACAATTTATTAGACATAATGCTTGTCATAAAAGATGTGTATTCAAGGGACTGAATAATTAAAGTTTATTACATTATTTTTATTACATTATTAATTTATTATTGAATAAATTAATAGATCCTGACAAAAAAAAGAGCAACAGATCATTAGCTCAGATGTAATATCTCTATACAATTATCTATACAGAAATATCTATATTAGGCAAACACAAAGCATTTTAGCAAGAATAAACACATGGCGCAAAACAGCACTCCAGATTTGAGATTCCAGAATCTATCGTCTCGTCAGAAAGCACAACAAAGTCTGTTCACAAAGCACTCATGTAATCTTATTACAGTATGACACTGTAGCAGCGCAGCATGCTTAGTTTGGTTTATGACACTAACATCGTCTTATCGATACACACATTGTGAAAGTGAAGATCAGGGGGCTGGTTGGAGCTTAACTCCAAATTCAGTGTTTTAAGCTATTGGTACAGTGTCAGTGTGGAGGAAAACTGTAAGGGTCTATTATTTAATTATTTACACAGCACATTTATATAACAAAACATTAACAATAGTTTGGATAAATAAAAAATATTAATCCATTTTTGTTTGCTGACGAGGTTTTCTTCTGGCATAAAAATGTAAAAATGTACTCTATGTCCTACTAAAGTTTAAATGCAAACCCCACAATGGTAGTGCGGCAGAATGGAGAGGATATAAAGAGAGAGAGAGAAAGGCAAGATCAAGGCCAGAGAGACTTCAGAGAGCTTTCATCATGCATATGTCTCAGACGGTTGGAGTATTGTGACAGTTAGAACCTGTAGTGCACTAAAGCAGTGACTCAGCTCAAACACAAAGACATCTAAATAGACACATGCCTACAGAGCATTTCAGCCTGAAAACACACGACACATTCACATCATTTCAGTGTCCTTCAGGTTTTATGGGTTATAAACCATGCAGATAAGTGGAATGGAAACATTCAAGTCTAATACAGATGTCTTAGACACTTGGACATAACAGCACTTTGACAGAATGCCACAGACACATACACATGGATGATTTTTCAATGAAGGGCACTTTTGACTGCTTTGACGACTTTATGGAGAAAAGTCAATTGTCCTTTAAAAACCTTGGTGTGACCGTAATGACAGCAGTATTAGGAACAGTGATTCTTTGTTGTGAAACACTGCAAACTGTACACAATAATAAATTATTGTGTACAGTTTGCAATGTACACAATAATACAATAATACTACTTGGATCGTTATTGCATCAATTAATTTGGTATATTGCAACATAAAGCAGAAATGGCATCCAAGTTGTTTATTAACAACACGGATGTGAAAAATGTGCATATAAAAGCATTGTTTTAAGAGTATGATTAAAAACAATAGTTATTAATAAGAGTCTAAAAACTAGAACTGGTCCTGATATACTTCAAGTAAAATCGAAGAACGAACAGGTGTGATGTCATTTAGAACAAAATCAGGCCAAAATGGAGTTCCTTTTGGAGTTTGTCCCGGAAGTTCAAAGCAGCTTGTTTTCCGGGAAATTACATAATATGTAGGAGGAGGTGAGTGCTGAGTCTCTACCTACTTTGACGTGGAAATCTTTTCCTGTTCATTTAATTTGTTCAGACCATTAAGGTCAGATGCAAGTAAAAACATGAACACTGGAGGGCTGCTTTATTGTAGAAATTAAAATTGTAATTCTAATCAAAAGAGACACTGTTTTTTCATGTCATCTGTTGTATAAAGTGGTATGTAAATAAACGTGATGTGACTTGACTGGAGTGTCGTATTGGAGAGCATGTGCAAACATATCCACGTGACTATGATCAGATGCTTTCTTCACTGCTGTTTTCTCACATTGTAAATTTTGTTGTGTGTTTATTTTATTATTGAGAGGGAAGCACACAGCACATATTTACAAATTCATCTAAATGCCACTCCCAGCAGTGTGGGTGTTGTTGGGATGCTTGCTAACAGTATATTGCTGCAAAGGTATTTTGAACTTCGAAGAATGAAAAATTAATTTGCTGTGAGTATATTGGTGCCTTAAGGTACTAAAACAGCACCAATTTCCAACAACGGAGGCCAGAGTTTTACTGTGAGTTTTCAATACTAACAATACTTCACTCGCAAGCACTCACAAACTTCACTCACAAACACAATCAGTCCACTAGTGCCCGTTCCTACTAGTGATGGTTATCTTATTTACAAATTTCTCCAGCTCTTATTAATTAGATCACACCATTTTTATAAAATTAACTCTTGCCTTATTCCACTCCATAGACATGATTAAGAACGAGAGCTAAAACAAATGTCAATAAATACAATAAAAAGGATGCATAAACAAAACACTTGCACAAACATTTCATGTGAAGGCCAAGCCCACTCTGCTAAAACAGGAAATATAAAAGAGTGAACCCCAAATAAATATTTTAAAATAAACAATACAAAAGAAAAGTATGATGGAAGACTGTATTCTATCCATCATAACTGAAAATATGTTTTTAAAATTTCTTAGAAAAAGTCAAAATTATTAAGTTCAAATGCTAGTTAAAGCTAAAAAGAATAAAACTCTATTTTGTTTAATGAAAAATAAGAATCAAACCTTTTTTTGCGTATTGTGACGCATATCAAAGTGTAACAAATTATTGACAAATTTTTAAATGTAGGGAGGGGACTTGGTTCTATTCCATGTGTCAGAGATATTTAGTTGTTTTTTTTTTATCTTAGTTTCATTTTCATGGACTTTTAGTTTGTATTTCATCAGTTTCCTGTTTTCCTTTGTTTGATTTTCTCACCACTCTTTAGTTACCATGGTTACTGATATGATTAGTTCTCTTATGCTGCATCCCGATTCGCATACTATCCGTCCTAAATAGTATCCGAAATTAGAATTAGTATGTCCCAAACCATAGTATGTTGAAATGAGTATTCCAAAGATACCCCGATGGTCTACTTTTTCCGGTTAGAATTCGAAGTGCAGATCCGTACACTCTAACAGCTAATATTGCCCATAACACATTGCGCTGTGGATGAGGAACTACAAATACGAATAAAAAGTGTTAAAAAACTACAAACATGACTAAGCGGTTAAGATAAAGGGGTTTGAGTGATTAATAATCAGTATCTAACCTGACGAAAAGATATTTATTAAATGTTATCCAAATTATATTTCATCTGCAACAGCATTGTGAACTTTTACAATGATGCGTTTCGTCATTAACTTTTAAATGCATCATTATGCAAACATGAGGAGAGTTCTCTGCATGAAAAACGCATGACTGGCAGATCAACGTGTGACTACATTTCTCTCTGAAACGGTAGGAAATTAAATTTAATTGAATGTGGAGGATTTTAACTGTGACAAGATGATTGACAGGGCAGTTTAAACAGTTACAGGTTGCGTAACTAAGTGACAGAACGTCCATTAAAGACGCAATTATGACAAGGTAGTATGTCCCAAAGCTTGCATACCAAAGCTTCTGCTACACACTTAAAAGTATGTACTTTTTCTTTACAAAAACAGTACATACTTTTAGGACATATTATAAGTAGGTGAATTGGGATGCAGCATTAGTTCAGCCAAAGTCCCTTTAAGACAAGTCATTTCACTCGGCGGCCATCTTTGAAACACCTCTTGGGCATGCAAGTGCAGCTCCTATCTCTTTGAATGGGGAAACATCAAATTCTCGAAAACTGCTTGCTAATTTTCATATTTGGAATCACCAATGAAATCTGACAACAACTGTCTCATAAATTTTGCTTCTAAATGCTCGAATCATGACAAAAAAAAATGTATTTTTCAGGCTGGATCAAGCTAATGCTCATGCGCAATCCTAAAGTGCATGTCTCTTGTGTTTCATTCCGGAGGCACGAGTCTGACTGTTTCTATAGAAACCGAAGCTTCTAACAGCCGCAGCAGTGACTCATTGACTTTTTTTACAAATTGGTGATTGGCTCTTATTTAGAAGGCGGGACTTATTCCGCCATATTGTGCGTTCTCCCATTCAAAACAATACGAGTGACGTGTCTTGTGTTATTCTATAGTCTTTGGTTCAGCTGTGTATCATTAAATCACCTTGTTTGGTCCTCCTCTTCCTTTGTTGACGAATTATTATGTTTTTCATCATCATCTTTGTGCATTTGTCTGCATCACATTGTGACACATTGGTTGTTGATTGGATTTTAAAATGTGGGTGTTGCTTTCAAAATGAATGTGAGGTACAGTCATATTATAGAGGGTTGGGGCTTAAGTAGACTAAATGACTGCATATAAGTCCAGCATATGTCACCAGACAGAGGTCTGTTGTTAAGATGGAGTTATGACATTTTGATGAAACATTACAAGGTAAAAAAAAAAATGAAGAAAAAGAAACATACATGAATAAATTGAATTTTCATTTCATGACGACTTTAAAAATCATCCTAGGGGATAAAATAGTTCCTGTAATTAAACAATCACCCATATTCATATATACAAGCAAATCAGTCTCATATGAAATGGATTCCTTTCCTGTATACCAGCTCTCTCACAGGTTTAATTAAAAAATATGAATCTCACAGACAACACTTCCCTTGAGATGTTTCAAACAGTATGCTTTCCACCCCCACATTACTCAACAACAACAGTCTATATCAACCTGTAGTGTGCTTCCGCTGAATCTACATCTGGCTCACCATTCACCAAGAGTTTCGCTACCCACTATAATATGAGGTAAAATCAGGTCCTACTGTCATATGACACCGACCGTACATAGGGTTGTATATCGGAGATGAATAATCAAAATTTGCAAAAACGTTTATGTGATTCAATAACCACACAACATTACAATAATCTTGAACATTTATAATAAATTTGGAAGAATTGTCCTGACAAATGAAAGACTGAACTCAGCCCATTATGTTTTCTGAAGATTGTGCGAAATGACTCTTTGACGCTGCACAATAAGGGGAGGGACACTTTGAGCTCTCTGAGTGACAGAATGACAAGGACATCAACCGGCCCGCCAGCTGCCTACCTGATATGTGTTGTCAAAGCTGTCGTACATGAAGCGTGTGATCAGGGAAGTCTTCCCCACTGTAAGAGAACAAAGAGAAGAGAAACATTAAAATAGAAGCCATTTGAAAGCAGACGGCAACTGAGGAAGCCAGTGAAGCCTGCCTGGGCTTACTGGATTGATTTGCAAGCTGTGGGCTGCCAACTGTGCTAATTGAAACCTCTGCCAAGAGATCTAATCATTCAATAGGAGACTTACCCAGAAGGTCGTCAGTGAATTTATGGAACCATTGAAAATCATTGCATTAGGACTATGGCAGAGTTACCATCCTAAACCATCTCAGTCTTAGATTTGAAGGATTAAAAAGGATTTCTTTTATGTAAGAAAAGACTCGATTTGTCATCAGCTGTCATATGAGACACTGAAATTGCTACATTTTCCAGTGCAGCACATAACAGTGTTTTATTTTCACATCTACATTTCATGAATGGTAATATCCTCATACTTTTTGAAGCTCCAAGCAATAAAAAAGGTATTAAAAAGGTAGATTATTTAGATTTGACTTCTTTTGAGGCAAGTTTATTAAATCTGGGGTAGAAAACAGTTTAACATATCCCAGTAACAGCATCACAAAACCTAAACCCATATATGAGACTGCAATAAAAACATCAGCACAACTTCATCTGCCCTGCTGACCTGGGATTCCCCTGAGACGCAAGAGAAAAACATATACCTGTGTAGATAAATGGATGAATTTACCCACACCCACACATCTACACACAGAAAATAACTCTGAGCTACAGATCAAATAAAGGAGAGAGCAGGATTTCTCATGGCTGAGAAGTCTTTGCAGTGAGTAGACTGGAGGCTGCAGGTCACAAGTCATTTAAATGCTAATTTTCCCTAAGACACTGATCTGTCTCCGTTTAAAAGCGAGGAGGATCTAAATTAATGGGGCTCATAAGGCTTTATCTAATGCTTTTGAGTAAATACTGAATTATAGTTTGGGCTATACCCCTTCCCTCCCCATTTAACAAACCATGATTATCGAGTGCACATTAAACTGCTGGATGGAAGATAGCCAGCCATCCTGATAGCCGATCCTGAGAGGCAGCCGCTATGTTAAAACCACAACGTCACATACATAAACCATCAGCTCCTACTGCAGTGAGACCAGTGGGAATAAAACATCCACTTGGATTTGCTTTGCTAAAGCAGCAAATGTAGGTTGAAATATTGGAAATGTATATTTTCTCTTGGAAATATCATGCAATAATTTGTGGTCGGTACGATTTCCGATCTTCAGTGTCACACGATCATCAGAAATCATTCTAATATGCTGATTTGGTGCTCAAGAAACATTTCTAATCGTTGGATGGATGGAAAGTTCAAAAGTTCAAAAGAACAGTAAAACATATATATATATATATATATTTTTTTTAGGCTACTTTAAAGCNCTACTTTAAAGCCTTAAAGAAAAACAGATCTCTCCAGTTCATAGCAAGCAATCTTTTCCATGCCCTCCTTAGAATCCACCAAAGCAGACAGCTCAAGCTCTGTTTCTAATGGATAGAGTGGTGGGCGTCTAATTTTAGTCCTGTTAAATATTTAATATCATGTCATTTAGTGGAGCAGAGGGCATCCAACATTTTTCAGTTAATCACTTATAGCAGACACCAGAGCAATAGCTGGACATAGGGCTTAATGCTTAGCCTTTACTGTGATAGATTGGATTTGGTGCTTTGACTCCACTAAGAGCGCCCATTAGAGGCACAATCAGATAATGGATACAGGATAAGGAAACGGGAAGGAAGAAACTAAAGTAACTAAAATATGTTGAAAAATGTAAGGTTAAGCTGGCAGATTAATGGGAGAAGCTAGAGATAGAATAGATTAGAAATGGAATTTTGCCTTGTATCTTTAAACCACATATATACCACTAAATGTACATTACACGGACTGTTCAGTGCAGCACAGAGTGCCTCATACATACATTTACACAGAAATTACACTACCTTTTAAAAGTTCGGGAAAGGTACGATTTTTTTTTTTTAAAGAAATTAATACTTTTATTTAAGCAAATGTGCATTAAATCGGTCAAAAGTGAAAAACTTTAACACGGTTAGAAAAGATTTCTATTTCAAACAAATGCTATTCTTTTCAACATTCAAAGAATCCTGATTAAAATGAATTAGTTTCCACAAAAATAAGCAACACAACTGTTCTCAACATTTATGATCATAACAAATGTTTCTTGAGCATTTGCCATCACAGAAATTAATGACATTCTAAAATATATTAAAAATAGAAAACAGTTTTTTTTAATTGCAATAATATTTTCACAGTATTATACAGTTTTACTGTATTTTTAAATCAAATAAAGTAACTGAAACAATGCAAAATAATAAATGGTAAATGTAGAAATAATGAAAACATGAATAATACAAAATTAATGTTTTAAATATTAAATATAGAAGCATAAAATCAACAAAAATGTTAAATAAAACATTACAGTATTTATTGAATCTTAATGTGAACAGTCTGTTTAAAAAATGCAATACAGTTATTCATTGTCCTGGTATATTTAGCTAAAAAATGCATTTTGTTACTTTGGTCTGCATCAGAGGCTCCATTTTTTAAAATATGGATATCACAGATTGCTACATGGTTGCCACTTGAAAAGCTCACTCACGATAAACATCACAAATCTGGCTGATATGGTCTCCCTTTGGGAATATATAAAAGCGCTTTTTTGACGATTATACAGGACTGTTTTTAAACTTCATTAAATTTCCTTTTATTTCCTATTTAAAGATTGCTCTAAAACAGTGTGACCTTTTTATCTATTGTCGAGTTTACATTTGCATGCGTCTATTTTATTACTTGTTGTGATTACATCTACTAGTTCTTTACTTCTTTTATAAATTTTTTACTTCTTGTATTTTAGGTTTCGTACATTCTGTAACATTAATATATGATGTGATACTTTTAATGTTAATTTGATACTGTGGGCAAACAATAAAAAAAAATAACATTACAAATAACACATTATATGTAATAATATATACTCTGTAATGGCAACTGCAAAGTCTAAGGGCCAGATTTACTAACAGCTTGCGCCAGCGTAAACCCACTTTTGGCATTAAAAAACTACTGTTGGGATTTACTAAAAACACGCAGTGCAAAATTAGCGCTGAAAAGGCGTGGACTGAGTTGTTTTTGTGGCTGACCTTATTGCATATGCATTTGTAGGAGTTTCCCTATCAGACACAAAATTTATGGGAGGAGAGTATTTAAATTAATCTCGCAACGCAATTTACTAATGTTTGCGCAAGTCAATTTACTGGTATTTGCGCCATTATTTAACGCTCCAAAAAAGCATGTCTTAATCCATATTGCGACATGGCTGCAATTGTTGCTGCTAGGAGGAGACACCGCAGAGAACAGAGAGCGCATGGTAGAAGCGAGAAAATATTTTTCACTCGTATTAATTTTGTTGGAATCCGTATATTACATGTAACAAGTTGCGCCTGTGTCGACCCGCACCTGATGAGCATCAGCTCTCCTTATTTGCGACCCAACGCTAATTTGCACTGCTCTTGGTAGATTGCGTTGTTCATTATGTAAATGATTTGACTGCGTCTGTGTTCTTTAATTTGCGCGTCAGCAGATTACGCGCAAAACTTGCCATTCCCATCGGTGCATTTGTGGAATTGCGCTCTCACGCTAATTTGCCCCGTTTAGTAAATCTGGCCCTAAGGCTGCTCTGATGCTGCATCAGACCTCCCCAGTAGGCTATCATGTTCTCACACATCAGTTTGAAACCATGATTATTAATTGATAAATGAATAAGTAAATTAATTGAATTTGTATTGAATTGAATTTATGTTGCATGCACATGCAATGTCCAAAATAAACACTTGCCAAGCAAAATGCAAGTAAAAATGGGCTTTGGCAAGTTGCACGCAACATACATTTTAAGTCAAACTGTGAGAAAGATATTCTGACTCTCACTGATTTAAGTGATGTGTGATTCAAACAACAACAAAAACAAAAACTACTACTAAAGAAAATTGTGTGTGATGTGAGTCTTCTAACAACTTTTACCCACATCTGGAATGCTTATTTTTTCCCCTCCTCCAGAACTCCTTGTGGTGACATGCGAAATATCCATCGCATAGCCACCAAAACCACAATGTCTCTTGACGTTTTTGTGACAGGTGCAGTTTATGGCAGACTACCTCACCTCGAGTCACACAATGACCTGTTATATTTACAGTATATGATATTTTTCATTATAAATAAATCTAAGAAATGAAATCAAATACAAGTGTAAAAGCTTTCACTTAAAAAAAATCATATATAGTGAGATTAAAGGGGTCATGAATTGAGAAATCAACTTTTCCTTGAGCTTTTGATATATAAGAGGTCATTGTACTAGTAGAATATGGAATGTGCCTATCTATGTCATAGATAGGTGAAACGCCGCCTCCGCAGAAGAAATCAACGCCTAGCGATTGATACAGGACAAGAATAACATTACCTTTCAAAGGATCCTAATTCTAGGAATATGGTTATTTATTTTCATCAATGTGAATGTCTCAGTTGAGCTTGATTTATTTGTATTCATGATTTCACAGTAATGCAACAACATGTAAGTAACTGTGTTCTTTCTAATGCCTGATTTGATATGTGATGATTCATGTGCAGATCAGATGATCTTTGTCTATGTGTCAGTAAATCAAACCAGTGACTATGGTCAAATTCACGTTGTTTCTCTTTGTAGGATGAAAATAATCTGTTATTTAAATGGTGATTAAATTATATAAAGAAAGCGATCAAAGAACTCTGTCAATCAAACAGCGCAAGTTTATCGGTGACTGAGTTCTGGACACACGCCAAAACTCCCATTTTATTCAACGAATCTCTTAGTCACAATGCGTCTGCTATCAGAATCAGAATCAGAATCAGAATCAGAATCAGAAAGAGCTTTATTGCCAGGTATGTTTACACATACTAGGAATTTGTTTTAGTGACAGAAGCTCCACAGTGCAACAGAGTGACAGCGACAAGACACGACACATAATAAAAAGAATAAAATAATAATATACAACTTTACAAGATAGACAAAGTGCAAAAAAAAAAGCAAAAAACAATATATAATATAGACAATTGTATGTACAGTTATGTGTGCAAATTTGAAGTATAAGTAAGTGTTTTAAGTAAATAATGTGTAATAGTGTTGTGTGTTCCATGTTTGTCAAGTGTTCATGAGATGGATTGCCTGAGGGAAGAAACTGTTCCTGTGTCTGGTCGTTCTGGTGCTCAGGGCTCTGTAGCGTCGACCAGATGGCAACAGTTCAAAGAGGGAGTGTGCTGGATGTGAGGGGTCCAGAGTGATCTTCTTTGCCCTTTTTCTCACTCTGGATAAGTACAGTTCTTGGAGAGTGGGGAGGGTTGTGCCAATGATTCGCTCAGCAGACCGGACTACCCTCTGTAGTCTTCTGAGGTCAGATTTGGTAGCTGAGCTGAACCAGACGGTAATTGAAGTGCAGAGGATGGATTCAATGATGGCAGAGTAGAACTGTTTCAGCAGCTCCTGTGGCAGGTTGAACTTCCTCAGCTGGCGAAGGAAGTACAACCTCTGCTGGGCCTTTTTCACAGTGGAGTCAATGTGAATGTCCCACTTCAGGTCCTGTGAGATGGTGGTGCCCAGGAACCTGAATGACTCCACTGCAGTCACAGTGCTGTTCATGATGCTGAGTGGGGGGAGAGCAGGGGGGTTTCTCCTGAAGTCCACGATCATCTCCACTGTCTTGAGCGTGTTGAGCTCCAGGTTGTTAAGACTGCACCAGACAGCCAGCTGCTCAACCTCCAGTCTGTAAGCAGACTCGTCTCCGTCCCGGATGAGGCCGATGACTGTGGTGTCGTCCGCAAACTTCAGGAGCTTGACAGAGGGGTCTTTAGAGGTGCTATTGTAGCGTTAACTATTAGTTACGATGAAAGCATTCGTTAGTGTGCAGAAATTGAGTTGCAATGACGAGATCACTGCTTTCATGGCTCAACAACATGTCTGTGATCGACTACAATGTTCTAATGCCATAGATATAAATGTAATGCAACACTCTTCACGATTAGTTACCCCAGGAATCATTATAAAACAAAACAACGCAGTTCATGATAATAGGCTATTAAATGGTAGGTATCTATTGACAACTTACCCCAAATACATTGACAATGTGCCACAAAAGGTCAACGTGCGTTTAATTTTCCTTGGCAATAACAGCGGAAATAACACTCCAATAGCTTTTTTTAGCCAAGACTATATGGTATATGCTTTTACCGAAATTGACTTGAAAAATAAGCTCACCCTGAGAAATTCTTTTAAGTCCAAATCTTATTAAAGAACTATGATAAAACATGGATGCAACCGACAGCAGAGTCCTCTGTTACAGAGATTTGGGTCTTTGATATCTCTTTAATACATACTCGAGGCGCTGCCTGATAAATGTTAGCAGACACACCAAGAACTCCAAGAACTGAATTTAAAACAGCTTTATTCCATCACTATTATATATTCATGACAAATCCACTCATGTATGCTGATAAAATCCTCAGTACTAATGTTGTGAGACCAAGTTTTAGGAGAGAAACACTCCGAAATATGTGAAATGCCACAGACAATCTATCAGCAATGTCAATTATGAAAGCTTATCAGTCCAGCTAATGAACTTCATTTTAGGTACGTTTTTGTATCTTATCATGCAGGAATTGTTTAACTGTAATTAGTGCTTGATAATTAGCATACATTATTTATTATAGCATGGCTAAAAATACAGGGGTCATGTAGGGCTCTATAATAATAATAATTAATTACATTTATATAGAGCTTTTCTTAGCAATCAAAGTACTGTACATATATGGAAGTGGGGAATATCAGTGTTTTCTGTTTTAATTTTTCTGGGTTCTGTTTTAATGTTTTGGTCAATTGTATTCATCAAAAATCATGTCTAAGTTGAATTAATACAATTTAAAAAAAAAATTCCCTTAAAAGTCTTAATTTTTTTGATTTAATACAAATTTATCATCAAAAACTATGGCTAAATTAATTAATAAAACTTCATAAAAAAGTAATAAATCTTTTCAAATGTAAATCAAATGAAAAACAATTGTAACAATGTAACAGTTCCTTTATAACAAAACACTGCATTTTTATTTTATTTTAAAAACATAACAGAGGTTTACTGTATAAATTAAAACATGGATGAAATGTTTTACTAAATTATTGTTATTGTTGTTATTATTACTTTGAGAAGTATACATTTTACTATACAATAAACTGCAACAGGTAAACATGTCAGCTGTGTGGACATTAACAATATTGTTAACAATTCTTGTTTTGTTTTTTTGTTTGTTTGTTTTTTTCAATACTGATATGGATTTTAAAATGTCAAGATCTTTTAGTCAATGCTATTTCCCGTTGATGCCTGAACTACCCATAATTTGTAGTGCAACTGTCCTCCAATAATCACAATATGCTTTGTGTTTTGTTACTTTAATTTTTGTCACTTTCAGTATGTTTGTTATTTTTAATAAACAGCGTTCAAATTCTGTCAATTTTATAACAAAATTCAAACAATAATTGTGTTTTTGTGGCTCTTTAATGTGGCGTGACAGATCACTGTAGCACCTGAGTTCAAGCGGCACATGAACCGATCATCTCTTCCTCTTTACTAGTAACAGCACGAAATAAACATGAATGAACATCAGAAGTTATGTTGAAAGATACATTACAACTTACTGAAATTAAAAATGTCTAATGTCAATCAGTGTAATTTAACAATGTAACGTCACATTTACCTCAGAAAAAACATTCAATGTCCATGAACTCGATAGTTAGCTAAAATTAACTATAGAGAGGAGCATTTTGAGATAAATATATATATATATACTAAGGATGTGCGATTTTTGATTTTCGGATGTGCGATTTTCGAATATTCGATTAGTTGATTTAATTACAGAATATCGAATAGGTTGTGTGATTATCGTCTTAAAAAAAATTCCCCATGTTTTCGGTGCTGATGTGGTGGTGATGCATTCTTGTAACCAGAGGGTGGCACGTGCTGCCAATAACGCACCGAAAAGCTGTCAATCAGCTCTCAGACAACCTCACACACACACTGTAGACTTGTGTGGCATAAAACAGAGACATTAAAAATTTATTTTCAGTGCCGTCATTTAGTCTGTTCACAATATGTTATAACACGTTCAAGCATGCAGCCTAAAATCATTATGACTTGAGGTAGGCTTGCTGCGATAGTCTGTGTTCCCGGTGTTCAGCCACAACACCGGTATCATCACTGGCCCCCCACTGTCGTTTAGATTTTTTTTATAGAAATAAAAATAATTTAGTTCGGTTAGAGAACAGACAATTAAAATCAAAATGTGTCTACTCAATTCTCGCTCTGCTCCACACAGTTATGAATGACCATGAAAAAAAGTTTGAAAGCATGAATGATCTCTCTCCCGCTCTCTCTCCGTTTATGTGTGTGTAGCATGTGGGGGAGGGGTGCGATTTTCGAATAATAATCGAATAATTCCCAGCAATCTTCGAATATTATTTTTGCTTGAAATGCCCATCCCTAATATATACACACATTTACATATATATATATATACACACACACATACATACATCCACTGGACTGGATGTGTACAAGACATATGACAATGTTTATAGGATGCATTGAGGAGGAGGCCAGACTACATGTTGACATAATTATGGTCCATGACACTGGCTCAGATTCTGTGTAAAGAACCATTCTTTGTGACTGTATAAGAGTTCCTTGATTGATTGATTGGTTGATTGGAGCAATGCCATCCCTTTAATTTTTAGATCAGTTGCCCAGACTATCAGTGCCTGATACACCAATTTGAAAAATCAAGTTTGTAAGAAGTGAGAAGGTAGGTAAGAGGGTGAGAGGGTGATGTACACAGAAAGAAACTTGACGTTGGTGTCAGAATCACTCTGTACTTTATTCATTTTAAAGGCCTCGTACCCTGTGCCTATACAGACTCTAGCTAATGGCCCTCTAATTGTTCTCTGTGTGTTTTTATGCCCCTCAGTCTGTGCTGAGAGTGATGAATCAGAGAATTTGCAGTAAAACATGAGCTTTCCTGGGAAACAGATGAAAAACTGCAAATAGCTGACGGACAGAGATGCATTAACGACAGCTTTGCAGGTGTCACTATAGATACATCAGCAACATTTTTGCTGTTTTTTGCTTTCCACTGCACTTCTTGCATCCTTTGTCTCTGTATATAGTTTGATTTCATTACATACCTGAAGTGTGATGGCTTGAACAATGACCAGGGCCCTATGATTACGGCAGTGGCGGCACTAGGCCAGGGCTTCCTGGGGCTATAACGATGATCGGTTCATATGCCGCTTGAACTGAGACGCTACAGTGATCTGTCACGCCACATTAAAGAGCCACAAAAACTTTTTGTTGAATTTATTGTTTGAAGTTTGAATGCTGTTCATTAAAAGTAACAAAAATATTTAAAAAAATTTGATGTTTCAAAAAGTGGTGGGGACATGTCCTACCCGTCCCACCCGCAAATTACGCCTATGCACAAAGCTGATGTGTTTACATGTTGTAGTTTATCCACATTGTCTGCACACTGCCTTTCTGCACTTTTACTTGGATGTTCATTCATTGACAAGGAAAGATGATCTCTGTCGTTTTTTCCACTTAAACTTTAATGCGAAAAAAAGACTCATTTTATTATGTCAGCACAACAAAAGATGTGATAGGCTACTCATCACAGAACACGTAAGTAAAAAGGCAATACATGCACATTTTTAAATCATAATTTAAATTTATATTGTTGCCACCAGTGGTGAAAATATCACTCGCAAATTAATATTTTTGGTCGACCATTTTGGAGCAGTCTGGAGCCCTGGATACTTTACCAAAAAATAAAAATTCTGTCATCATTTACTCACCATCATTTTCCAAACTTGTATGACTTGCTTTCTTCTATAGAACAACAACAACAACAAAAAAGATATTTTGAATTTCTCTTTTTTTTNTGTCACTACAATGGAAGTAAATGGTACTACAACTGTTTGGTTACCAACATTCTTAAAAATATCTATGTTCTGCAGAAGAGCAAAATGCATATAGGTTGGGAACGACATGAGGCTTACTAAATGATGAAAGAATTTTCAGCCTCATGACTCAAGTGGACAATATTCTGTGCATGTTCATGTACAGATAAAGCTATATGATTTACAGCTTATTCAGTATAGGGGAGACTATAGATAGATGTAACACTGCTTGCTTGAATGTCTGTAACTCAGGGTTTTTTCATTCACATTTTATCACAAATGTTGATATAATTTTTTCACATTTATCTGATACAAATCAAAGTTGTTGCGAAATTAAACTAGGCGCGGGCGACATGACCAAAATTGTATACAATGATACAAGTAATGTTATTTCACAGTAATCGCAACATTGATATTTTTGCTGAAATAAGGCTGTGATCATACCAAAATTATAAATACCATTGAAATTTCGCAATTCTTGGTACTAATTTCAATTTCAATATCACACCAAAACTATCTATCTTTTAAACTTTTAGGTAAATGTAATATATCAAATTAACCAAAAGATTCTGCTGATTCAGATGACATCAGTTCTGTCATTTAACATGCATTCGCCTAAACGCAAATTATAACCCAAAAGTGAAATGTTGATTTCTACCTCAAAATATAATTTAATCCCTTCAGCTCATTTCTAAAAAGTTATACAGACAGTGTTACAGACTACCCCATGTTAAAACACCTCCTAGTTTCTTTATCTAATGTTGTGTGAGTGTACATATATAGATGCAGTTTGTTTTCTGCTAGCACAGTGTCATATGTGTGTGTTTTACATAGCAAATAACGGCCTCCCGATTGCGGTAATCAATGACTTTTAAAAACCATCTAACCTTAGATCCCCATGATCCCTATTCAGCCCAGCTTCCACCCACCTTTTGTGCAAAACTGTTTCATCTTGACATTTGAACAAATCAATATTTTTTTCTTCAGGGCTTGAGACCTATCGATTGCCATTAAACTCTAATTAATGTGGAGAGGTACGCTGGTCTCCCTCAGACACTGAGAATAAAGAGCGGCCCTTTGAACACTTCTCCCTGGATATCAGCCCCTACATGAGACTCAGTAGAAGCCCCAGTCAATGGCTGATCTAGCCCTGTACAAAACCTTAGTTGTAAAGAGCCATTCGATACATCAACATCAAAGCAGCTCGCATATAATGCTTCCTAACATGGTCATGAAATTTGCATATGCAAATGTATCTCCTTTGGAACTCTATTAATTAGGCTTGGGTGTTGCCACGATGAGGCTAGGCATTGTTTATTGTGATTTGTTGGTATTCACAGTACAGCATAATGGCGCACTCTTCTAATCCCCTGCTGTTAAACGTTGACCATAAAGACCAGTAGATAGACGTCTCATTTGCTTACGTTACAAGCCAGCTTTGGCAACAATACGAGGTGCAGTAATTACCTTGATCTAAAACCTCTCTAGAGGCATCACTTTTTTGTAATGCAAAAGCTCCTCTATTTTCGGGAGGGCTTCTTATCTCAATCAGAAATATAATGTGTGTGTACGCTTTTAAATGCAGGTCAGCGAAATGTCCTTTGTATGCTACAACAACAAAAAAAGTAATTTAATGGGCACCATGAGAAGATTTTGCTGGATACACTGAGCCAAACACCCCCTGGGAGGTCACTAGCTATCAATTATACAGTGATGTCATTGACAGCTTCATATGCATAAGTGCTGTGCTTGAAGTCACACAATCGAGCAATTAACAGGTTTCTCTTTTAATCAGTTGTGCCCCCTATCTGTCCATTCAAAGGCACTGTGGTGAGGGTTGCCATCATGAGGCCCAATTAAAACCAGTATAGGAACATCTGCTGCCCCTAAAAAGCTGTTACTCTGCATCTTAACATGCAGAGCCCACACACCTCTAGACTGCCAGATTAAAGGCTTGCTCACTGCGGCTCAAATGAGGAGATGGAAAGGAACAGAAACCACATGCTAAACTCACACCTTCTGGACAAGCAGCCACACAGGGAGAACACTGATACACACTGCAGAGGAGAAAAAAAAAACACTTTATGAGCGTTTAAACTACTGTAATGATGTTTTTGGGACAATGAAAAATAAAAGTGTCTAAATTAAATGAAAGGAAAAATCTGTGCCAAGTTCTCTGAAATGTACTATTTATATTCAAACCAACCCAATCTAACGGCAATTCGTAGGTATTTTACAAGCTTTTTACCTCACTCGTATGAATTCATATGTTTTTTGCTAAATCGCTAAATTTGCTGACCTACCTCTAACCCCGCCATTAAAACTACCCGTCACTGGGGTTTAGACAAATCGTATGAATTCGTGAGTATGAGTGCCACCTCGAAAAATATGTAAAAAATTTTCGTGAGATAGCATTGACTCATACTGGTTATATGGTTTTGAAAAATGGTTATACCTTATCAAAAAAAAAAGTTTACATTTAATGACTTTCAAAAATATCAATTAAAAAGTAACAATTCTTTAAATGTAGAATATTTGTCAGTGCACTATACACATCTTACTTATTATTAAAAGTAAAGGTTTAATTATAATTAAATGTTTTATTAAGATCATGAATTACATTTTAGGGGAGTCACACCACATAACATTTTACAACATCAACTAACCTTGCCCTGTCATAATAAATCTGATATGTGACCCTGGACCACAAGGGTCATAAGGGTCAAATTTTTGAAATTGAGATTTATACATCATCTGAAAGCTGAATAAATAAGCTTACCATTGATGTTAGGATTGGACAATATTTGACCGAGATACAACTACTTGAAAATCTGGAATCTGAGTGTGCAAAAAAAATCTAAATATTGAGAAAATCGCCTTTAAAGTTGTCAAAATGAAGTCCTTAGCAATGCATTTCCACTTACAAAAATACATTTCTGATATGTTTACGGTAGAAAATTTACAAAATATCTTCATGGAACATCTTTACTTAATATCCTAATGATTTTTGGATCTGTAGCTTTATGATATCATTTCCTGTTGTTGTTTTTTGATTCCTGTATGTTGGTCGGGTCGCATCTACGAATGAGGCCTAAGAATGAACAATGAACTTATATTGAATGAACAATGAACTTATATTAATGCAATTTAAAGCATTTTTAATACATTATACAAAAAATAGTGTCATGTCATTGACCCTTTTGTTTCTATGATTCAAATTCCAATAGTATATAAAAGAAAACAGGACTAAGGTTTGTGCCTAATTAAAGCATGGTTATTGACTAATAAAAAGTTTATGTCTGGGTTATTTCTTCAGAGTTTTAGGTTGTATAGTGTAGGTGACATGCTGAACAGCATCAGTCCACACATTTTTTACTGTGGCCTGCTGGAGAAAAACCCAATGAGTTCTATTTTAGGCTATTACATTAGGGTAGGTTTTCTGTAGCTATTCCTTGGCCAGCAGATGGATTAATGGTAAAGGTAATTGGAGAAGCTAATTAAAAAGATTCTGCACATATGGCACCCAAGAGGATGGTTTAATTTCTTTTATCCATGAACACTTCTGTCAAAACGTCTTCCTCTAATTCATTAACTACAGGTAATGTAAAAAATTTGTTAAATGTTTTTATAACAGCCACGAGGTGGTGCTTCGGTAGCGCAGCAGCCATTTTGGGGTGAAAATGCCAACTGGACAATAGAATCCATCACATCTTACGCACCCAAAATCGGCGAATTTCACAGCCAAACCAGAAACGCACTACAAAATTTCTTAAATTCAGTAAATTTTATGACACCTACAGTAAATGTTGATTTGTCTTAACCTATGTTTTATGTGCTCAGTTGTGGAATCCAACCATTACACATCAGAGTAATGTAGTTAGCCTACTTTATTGAGTATTTCCATTTTATGCAAATTTACATATTTACTATTAATAGTAAATTAATAAATTAATAATTAATAAAGTTAAGATCATCATGTTTGTTGCATGATCCAGGGGATTAAAACGTATATAGGCAGACCTAGTGGAGTAATATGGTAACAGTAAATTACTCCACTAGGTCTGAAATATGTTTTAATCCCCTGGATCACGCTACAAACATTATGATCTTATAAAACATGATGCATTGCTGTGTCTGTTATCCCTTAATTGCCACTTTTGGACACAGTGGCTGTGTTTTTTTCTTTACATAGTCTTGCTTTAACGGACATTAATATAAGACAACACTGCAAAAACAGCTTACTATCAAGATGTTATATTCTGTTATATATTTATTTTCCAACATTCCCAATTTTTCCGGTGCATGTCCTTAATTTAATTTCATATGTTGGTATTAATTTAGTGTTTATAATGCTAATACTTGAACTTCAAAGAATTTTAACCCAAACTGACTGGGTTTCTAGAGAGCAAAGGTTTTGTGAAAAAAGTGGAAGACTTAAACACAAAGTCTGTAAAATAAACTGTTAAAAAGATTTGATGATCTCTAGCGATAGTATTTTATTCTATGTTGTCATCATTCAGGTTGGATTTCAGCTTTAATGTAAGTTTTTTTGAACAAAGCAGCTGATATTGCCATAGAAACTGGTGGACTTCCGAGTCGCTTTCACCTCAAAATGGCGGAAACGCTGGGCGCAGGTGTTGCAATGGAACGTTCTATTGAGTTTCTCTTATTGTTAATATACTTTGATGTAGGTCAGGAGTGTCCAATCCTGCTCCTGGAGGGCCACTGTCCTGCAGAGTTAAGCTCCAACCCCAATTAAACACACCTGAACCAGCTGATCAAGGTTTTTAGGCATACAGGAAACTTCCAGGGAGGTGCATCGTTGTAAGTTGGAGCTAAACTCTGCAGGACAGTGGCCCTCCAGGACCGAGTTTGGACACCCTTGATGTAGGTGGTCTCGATGCTTTTTCACATTTTTAATGCAAGTCGCATTGCAATGGTAAAAGACGTAGGAGAATTAATCGTGTGAACGGACACAATGTAAACAACCTGGATGAGGGTCAATTACAAATAAGAGTATTCAAAAAATGACTTAAAATGTACTCTTTCTATTAATGTTAATTTCACATGGTTTTTGAGAACTTTTACACTTTTTTTTTGTTAAAAATGTCTCTAAAAATGTCATATGGTGTAACCAAGTAAAATTTAATTACATTTTCCTCACACCTTAAATACATGCATGCATATGTTGAACATCATTTTTTAGTTTATACGTTTTTTGAATATATTTTTACAGGGTAAAAAGATTTTTTCTTACAAATATCATGAAATATTAATTCATAAATATCATTACATTTTCAATAGTATAATTGACCGAAAAAATTAACAGAGCTGTAATGACTCTGCAAGCTAGTCTATGATGAAAAGGCATTTATAGCCGATTTGGCATGTCTAGCATACACAGATGCCCATTCTCTCTGAAGATAGTGCTTACCATCTCCAAAACAATGACATCTCTCAGCAGTGATCCCTCTCTACAGCGTGCCAGAGAGAAATGGCTCCTGTTTTACCCTCTGGGGCATTGCCATCATGCATTCCCACTGAGAACGAAAGCCAATCAGAGTCCTGCGCCACGCCCTAGGACTGCTTTCCACTTGCAAAGAGAAGGATAAAAATAAGCGACAGCCGGGTGGCCGTCTTGGCCCTGCCTCCTCCACACGACACTGGGACGTGAGCCCAACACACCGGAAAGAAACATACAGCATCAAAAATTCATTAGAGACAGAGAACAGGAGAGCTGAGAAAGAAAAGAGTGATGGAGTGGGATGTCAGTAGAGATAGTAGATATGGATGTTTGTTCTGTCTGGTGTTGGCTTGAGAGCTATGAATGTGCAGAGAAAAAAAAAAAACATGGTAAATTTATGCTCCAATGAAAAAAGTGATAAAAGTATAATTCTATTTATTTTGCTGTTGCTCTAACTTGCCCAGCCATTTTTATTTTTAGCTAGTTGATTTCTGATTAAATAGCAGCAACATATTTATCGACATATTATTGCTTTTATACAAAATTCAATAGAGTGTGGCTTATTTTTGTAGGCCAAAACCTGAAAAAAGGTAATATTTTAGCATTTCTGGTTCCATCATATTGAAGTCAATGGGTTTTTTGAATGGGTTTCTGGTTAAATGCCTGAATTTAGGTCTATGGTTAACACAAGACAAGAGTTTTATTCTATGACATAAAATACATCAGCGATATCCCCTTGTGATTTTTGGAAAGCTTTTACTAACAAGTGGCTAAATGGGACTACAGATATTTTTGGGCACATTAAGCATCATCACGCAGAACAGGTAAACTCATCTACTCACTAGTCACCTTTTTATAATCATGCTATTGCAAACTACTCTAACTCAAACTTTTTTAGAGAAAATATTTTTTAAATAAAGACTGAAAGTTGTCAGAATTCATGTAACTGTGGTGTTCATTCATAGCCTACATTTAGGTTTTAATAAGCTGATTTAGGCTTAAAAATACATTAGAAATCGTGTTCATTTTATCATGATGAACAAAAAGTTTAAGAAATATAAACTTTTGTTGGACATGGAGCTTATTTTCTGCAATAATTCAAAAGCCAATGTAAAAATCCTATTTAGTGGAAACAGATCCAAAGGCAAGTGGAGTGATACAAATAGTGAAAATTCCCAGGGACTAAAATTGTATTTGTATAATTAATATATACACATTTATATACACATACACAATTATATGTGACTCTGGACCACAAAACCATTCATAACTCGCATGGGTATATTTGTAGGAATAGCCAACAATACATTGTATGGATCAAAATTATCGATTTTTCTTTTATGCCATTAGGATATTAAGTAAAGATCATGTTCCATGAGGATATTTTGTGACTGATATTTTATTTTATGACTGGTTTTGTGGTCCAGGGTCAAATATATATTTTATTTCAAAAGTCTTGTTTCAGAGGGTTTATTTTAAGCCATCCAGAAACTGAGAAACTATTTTGCACCCATTCACCTTCATAGGCTTGCCAGTGAGAAGACTCAATATCCTCCAAAGGAAAATGTTGTGTCTATAAAGACAGCAGACATTCATTAGACAGAGTTGAAGAATAGAAAAGACATGAGATTGGGATCCGGCAGTGCAGTTTGCTCTTAAAAGCTTTAGCAAGTCATGTTTGCATAATTAACTCAGCAATCAGGAAGCTCACAGTATGTTCTTCTGAAATTATCTTTACCATCCAGTCAGGCATGAATACAGAGTCATAGACAATGAGCCATTTCCTAGTCTTCTAGAATAGAAAAATATATGTATTTTTAGTTGATTCCCAACCCAGCCAATAACAATAAATGTGTTATTGTGGTGCACAATCTGTTTGTTGAATGGGTTATGAATTTGAGAAATTCAATTGTGTTTGGTGATGCTTGTGGCACAGATATTACACACTTCACTTTTAACTTTGGCATTTACATAAGTAGATTATGTATTATTGCTATGTTTCCTTCCTAACTAATAAGAAATGCCCCTCCCTACTTGCTTTCTGGACTTTAGTCCCATCACCTCATTCCCTTTGTCCCAGAAATAATCCCAGATTTTCAAATTCTTTTGATGTACTGTGAGGGTATCGTTGAGCAGGATTTGGAAGACTACTATATGTAATCCTCTTTCTGCAAAAGGAATTAATGGAATGAGTAAGAAATTTCTTCATCCATGGCCCTAAATGGTCCTCTCAGAACTCAAATGAAGCCTGAAAACACACATATTTAGAAGATTTCCCTTCTGTAAAATTCATAAAACTATCGTTTTATATGAAAGAAAAAAAAAATCACTATATAACACTTAAAGTTGTCAATACTCAATAGAGATCTGGGGCAGGTTGCATAAACTGCTAAATTAGTCATCACATTTTTTTCTAATAAGACTGTTCATAACTAGTGCTTGAAGTATGGTTCTATATTTTAATCTGTAGCGTAGCGTATTGGCACTTCTCACATGTTGCCGGTACTCTGACCTCCCACCCCGAAACATAGAATTAGGCTAATAAAGGCAGGGTAGGTGATTCGCTTCAAAAACATTTTTTGGTATGCTGCTTGAATGTCTCTTCACAACCTGATAGCAATTACTAAGTTAAGTGGTCTCAGTACAATACAGTCAGCAATAGACATCAGGGCATTTATTGACCTCTAAGGGCAAACACTGTATATTTTCTTCTTGCTTAAGAAAAAACAAAAAAATAGGTCCCTTCACTCTGCTGCAAATGACTCTCAGCTGAACCATTCACTCTTTTCTAGCACTGTGTAATGAAGCGTTTTGCTTCACGGTATAAGGGCAGTGCGCCGCACACCAACAAACACACACCAAAGTAGTGACAACGGATTTAAAATATATGACTCCAGAGGGGGCTGTGATTGCCTTGAGAGAGAAGATAGGAGTCATATGTCTGCCATTTGAGACCAGTCAGCCAGGAGAGGATGGTTTAATGTTTCAATGTTTAAATTAGATTCCCTTCAACCACGGCGACTGCCTGACTGAAAACTGAAAGACTCAAAAAAGTCTAACACTTGAAGCATGTCCAATGAGATCAGGTGAACAGGAAACTTCCCTGCTGACACCAGCGGCTTTCTACTGAAGCAAAGTGGCCACAACATGCAAAGATTACATAAAGAACAACAACCAGCACACGTCAGTACATCACTGTTTGGAACAGAACATTCACTGTTGTACAAGTGTAAATGATGAAACCCAAGTTCTGACAGTAAAAATAAACGTAACAACTAAAATGAGGATTTTCTATCTCAATACATAGAAATTAGTCCACCAAACCATGTCTCATGCTGTGCAAACCATAGGGTGAAGGACTTGCTGTGGGGACCAAGTCAATACTGATAACTACTGATAACAATTTTGATGAACCGATATTGATTCTTAAATCCCAAAATCCATCTTTTAGTTAATGCAGTTTTTTGTTTATTTCTAGTTAGCGCTAACTCTAGAGAGGACCATTTTGATAAATATATGCACTATTTATTGCATATTCATTATATTTGTACATAACGTTTGACTAAATCTGTCATGAAAACAAGTTTTTTATTACAGGCACCATTTAAATGTTTATATTTCAACAAAGAATTGGAGTAGAAACAAAATTGTATCATTAAGAAGTTCAAATAAAAACTGCAATTGCAATTTAAATGTCTGTTTACAGCAAATTTTTGGATTGAATGCTGATTATTATATCTAAAAATGAATAACAATTGAATATTATTGACTCTGTTGTTAATTTAACCTTTAATATCATAGTATTATATCATTTGAGAGTCCCTGTATAGTTCACAGCATTAGTTGAGAGGTTTTTCTCTCTCATTTACTGACCTGATACTTATCCAAATAAATCATTATTAAATTGAATCAGGATCAGAATTCAAATTAAGAGCTTGGGAACTGTAATTGAAATCATTTTGTGAAATCAATGTCAATGCTATATCTATATCTGAAATGGAGTGTAGCTAATTTTCACAGGTTCTTTTTTGTTAGATAAGTCTGCATACAATAGCCTAAATAAAAAAGAATACTAGTTAAAGCTCTTATAAATATTATTGATCATAAGTTCATAAGTGTTTGTTGGTGTGAGTGGCGAGCAGTGTTTTGAGCATGTTGACTGTTTCAAGATGGTGGATGTGTTGACATCACACAATTGACATGTTAATCTTATACAAAAGTATATAAACTAAGTTTTAATAAACTCAGTTTTATCCTTAAAAGAATCGGTCTTTTGAAGCAAATCGGTTGTGAATGATTCAATGACTCACTTGTCACCACCTACTGGAAAAATGATGTAACCTGCAATATTCTTAATGAGGTGAATTGAAATTCTATTATTATAGCTTTTACAGACCTCTTTAAATGGCAGTTCTAAAAGCCAATCCTTAAGATACAACACTCTCAATAAACAATTATGAACAAACGTTTACCTTCTTTGTGTTTAAAGAGACTGAGAGTTCTCTTGTGAGAGAACAGAGGAGAATTTATACTCCCACTGGAGCTGAATTATTGAACTTTGCTATTTTAATATGGCAGCAGAGGTGAAAACACATTTAATTAACATGGGCAAACTGATCTGTAAGAGGTCTGAGCAAAAGAACACCTAAACTGAGCAAAAGAACACCTAAACTGAGCACAGCTCAACCCCACTGAGTGTGTCATATTATAAAGGGCATATTCCAAGGGCATGAGGCAGGAAGGATTAGATATGAGAGGCATTTTTCTTTCCTTCTTTTCTTTCTAATAAGACTCAAAATGTTCATGTCTTTTCTCATTTTTCTCAAACTGACGACAGCAAAAATATCTGACAGGTTTTTGACATGAATCAAATTACAGGATACATCCTAGACAGGGTGGTAATTATACAAGGAACTTGCGCCAGGCTCTGCGGAGCGATTCTAGTCCTCCTCCATATCTCTGGAGCCCGTGCGTCATAGAAAGTGACGTACCATTCAGTGCAGCAGTGCTGGATATTGCATCTCTGTCTCCTACTCTTTTTTTCTTCATCCACCAACTTGTATATGTTTCTTATACTCCCTCTCCGAGCTCTCTTCCCTGCCTGTTATCTGATTTCCTAACCGTCTAGCACTAACTCTAGTCTTTGTCTTGTGTCTAGTTTATGCAGTGACTCATTGCTGTTGAACTAAGCTCCGTCTGTTAGAATCAGCCCTGCAGCCAAGACCCTGTAAATGGGCTCCTTGTGTAACGGTGGCCTCCTCGCCCCTAGCGAAGCTTCCCTTTCTGTGCTGAACCCATTTCCGTCTGCAGCCAGACGGCTCTCTGACCAGGGCACACCACCTACAGCTTATTATCTAGGTAGCAAGGTAGATGAAGGTCAGTCAGAATGCTCTGAGCTTTCCTCTCTCACCGACTAAGAATGAGTATCATTTATGATACATATTGGGCAATGGGCACCACTTTAAAATGGTTTGTGTCAACAAAGTAAATAATTTGCTTCTGAATAGTTGCTTCTAGCATTCTATTATTATTAATATGCTAGTAATATTAGACTATTACATTTATTATGGTTCATTGCTATTATTATACTAATCAAAAATTATTTAATACATTCACACTAAGCAGGGTGCCAATACACATAATACTTCATTATGCGATTAGATCTCTTTCTTATCTTTATTTGCAATCACTGCTGTCATTACATTGGTTTAATGCTATTATAATATTGTACAAACATGTATTTAATGTATTTAAGCAGGCTGCCAATATACATATTACTTTATTATGGATTTATATTATAGCTTGTTTAGTTGGTGACCATCTGATAAGAGCCCAAAAATCCCTCTAAAATCAGCAAACCAGACCAGCATTACCAGGAAAACCATCTTATGATGGTTTAAGCCATTTCCGCCCCCAGCAGCCTAAGGCGGTTTGCTGGCATTAGCTGGATTAAGCTGGTTTAGGCAGCCTCCCAGTCAGACCAATCTGGTGTTTAGCTGGTTTAGTTGGTCCAAAACACTCAAAGCACAGGATGATCACCATCTTGTGTTCAGGCCTCATTCGATCCGCACTAGTTGTGCTATGAGCAACAGAATTCCCAAACAGCAAGTCAATCAACTAATTATTCAGCTGTAATTGGTGTCAGAGGCCCATCAATATCAGCAGCCAGCAGAAGCAGCCGAGTCACGCCTCACATTAATCATGTGTACGTGTCTAATGACTGCTGCTCTGAGAACCATAAACCCTCAGAGTACTGACAGACAAGGCTGCCAACTTTTGCCATCGCATAGATCCCCGTTTAAGATGGAAATCATCCAGGTAGCATTTTAATTATTTATGCAGAGTCTGGGCTATAAGACAGTCCACTTGGCTTGAAGACAGTCCACTTGGCTTGAAGACAGTCCACTAATTTAAACAACACATGTCTGTAAATATAAAATAGTTTGTGAGGAGGTTACACTTTATTTTGATAGTCTATTTTAGACATTCTACTAACTATAAGAAACTTTGGAACTACATGTCAACTAATTCTGTTGTTAGAGTGGTCCAGGGTCAAAAATATATTTTATTTCAAAAGTCTTGTTTCAGAGGGTTTATTTTAAGGTTAGAGGTTGTGGTTAGAGTTAGGGTTAGGGTTAGTAGAATAAGTTGACATGTACTAGCAAAGTTAGTCAGTAAAATGTCTAAAATGTCGGCACCATCAAAATAAAGTGTTAGCAGATATTAAGCAGACAGTCTAATACTACTCTAATGACATGTAGTTGCAAAGTTACTTTGTAGAATGACTAAATCTAAAATGGACTATGGAATTAAAGTGTTATCTTTTGTGAAAATGTCATTCATATCTTTACTTTATGACTCCACTTACAGTTAATAGGGGGTGCAAAATGTTTCATGATCCGATCACACTAAAACTACATTTCCGAGGCGAAGAAATCTGACCACACTGCAGGGCAAACACAAACCTAATGCATTCCAGATAACATCAAAGAACCACCTATTTAAAGGATTAGTTCACTTTCAAATGAAAATTACTCCAAGTTTTACTCACCCTCAAGCCATCCTAGGTGTTTATGACTTTCTTCTTTCTGATGAACACAATCGGAGATATATTAATACATATCCTGACGCATCCGAGCTTTATAATGGCAGTGAGCGATACCAACAAGTATGAGCTGAAGAAAGTATCTCCATCCACATCTATCCATCATAAACGTGTACTCCACACAGCTCCCGGGGGTTAATAAAGGCCTTCTGAAGTGAAGCGATGCATTTGTGTAAAAAATATCCATATTTAACAAGTTATGAAGTAAAATATCTAGTTTCCGCCAGACTGTCTTCCGTATACAACTTAGGAAGAAAGCGCAACACCTCTCGCAGTTCAAAAAGCTTACACTACGTCCTGCGCCTTTACATATTCAACTTATGGAAAAAGCTTAACTGACGTGAAGCCAGTTCCGAACTTGAATACGGAAGGCGGTCTGGCAGAAGCTAGATATTTTACTTCATAACTTGTTAAATATGGATATATTTTTTTTACACAAATGCATCGATTCGCTTCAGAAGGCCTTTATTAACACTTCGGAGCCGTGTGGTGTACGTTTATGATGGATGGATGTGGATGGATGCAGTTTCTTCAGCCTCATACTCGTTGGTATCGCTCACTGCCATTATAAAGCTCGGATGCGTCAGGATATTTATTAATATATCTCCGATTGTGTTCATCAGAAAGAAGAAAGTCGTAAACACCTAGGATGGCTTGATGGTGAGTAAAGCTTGTGGTAATTAATTTTCATTTGAAAATGAACTAATTCTTTAAGTCTCACATATGTATTGCACTAAAACATGTGGCTTTAAAAGAAAATGCAGTGCCCTATATCAAAAAAATCTGGATTAGCCCACACATGCACAAAACAATAAACATCACTGAACTTGAACATTCAACATGATGAGTTCTATTTTATTTCCATGTTTTTGTCTAGACTGGTTTAAAAAATAAATTTCAAAACAAAAGTTTAAAAAGAAAAAGTGCAAGCAGAGTTCTCTCATATGGGTCACTGCTAAAAAGCAGCTCACTGAAAGGTACATCAGTCTATGTCACTGGTGCGTGAGCACACAATTTGTCATTGAGGTACATAAAAACTGAACAGCACTCTTGAAGTTATAGATAACCAGCACACTGATCCAGGAAATTCAATGAAATAATCAGGTATATTGAAAGAATAAAGGCCAGCTTATTAATCTCACTAATAATGAAAGAAGAAAAACACCTACAGTTTACTTCCATTCAATTCTTTCTTCATTTGGCCTGAGGAAGATGGCACCACCAAAGCAAATGAAAAGAGAAGAAAACCCCACTTTAAAAACAAGACCACTAACTCCTCTAAGGGACCCTGTAAGGAATGCATTATCATGGATAAAAAGGAAGGGAAATGAAGGCTGAGGGAGACTGTGGATGCTTGCTTTGATATTCAGCTTCATGTGAAGAAATAATAAACATTTTTCTTTCCAGGCGTCTCTTGTTGATTCCTTGCTAAAAGTCCCAGTTGGTTTTAGAGTATGTTAATTACCCATAGAGCCAATCTGAGCCATCGAGGCAGTTTAGCACAGCTGTGACTCAATCTTACACACACACACACACCTTTCTGAGGCACATCTGATTGTGAATGCAAACACAGAATGGGATGATGATTTTTTTTTTTTCTTTAACCACAGATTAAACAATCCCAGAGGAATATTTAATTGGTCTTCATTGATGTATTAACTTTGTTTCAGATGTGTCTCCTAAAATAAAAATACATACAACCGAGACAAATGTTGACATACAGTAAAGGAACACAGATATGAAATTAATAAATAGGTATTGCATAGCTGAGATATTTTGATCTTGAAAGAATGTAATGAGTTGAATTTATATTATGATGTGATTACCAGGGCATTTTATACTCTGAAGAAAAATCAAAGAAAAATATTTACGCGTAAATGTACATTAGGTCTCCATTTAATATATTATAATTGATTATTACAAATAGACATATTACAGTTCAAAAGTCTTTTTCTAATGCTCACCAAGGCTGCATTTATTTGACCAAAAATCCTGTAAACTAGTAATATTTTGATTTGGTGCTCAAAAAATATTTCTTATTATTATCACAATTAAAAACTGCCATGCTGCTTAATAGTTTTGTGGAAACCGTGATATTTTTCTCAGAATTCTTTATATTCTCTATAATAGAAATTTCTTGTAACAACGAAAAGGTCTTTACTGTTACTTTTGGTCAGTTTAATGCATCTTTAGTCAATAAAAATATACATTTCTTAAAAAAAAAAAAAAACTTACTGGCCTTAAACTTTTGAGTTGATTTTTAAGTTGGATCAACTGTAGATTAAACCAGAATATTATTTTAAAGACATGCCATTTCCCCACCCCATTTACTTACAATGAATTCAATCATGATAGGTTAATCAACAAATACTCAATTTAAATTAAAATCTGATTTTTAATATCTCAGCAAGTCTCTCTATTCTGAGGTGCAACGGAAAAGTAGTACTCAGTTGGATACTCTACTGCACCTCCCTGAGCCCGGAATGAGGAAAAGAGAGTTTATCAGACTGTCTAGAGTGTCAGAGAAAGAAAACAAAGGAGGTGAGCAGAAGACAAACCCAGCTGACTAACTGATGGAGGGCTGATCTAGAGAAGCCAGATTAACGAGAAACTAAACATCAGCGGCCTGCTGGATTCACTGGAGTGAGACAGAGCTTCATGCTGGGAAAATGACACTTTTCCTCAACAAAGACAGCAGCTCTGGGATACTGTTCAGCCATCTGAATAGTCCTCATTTTGACAATGCCTGTCCAAGAGCTGGGCTGTAATGGCTAAAATTCTGTCAACTTTGCTATCAAAAATGTGCAGTTACAAACCGTTTTGTTTTATTATCTTTTTAATATGATGCCTTATCACTTTGACTCTTTACAAAAATGTCTCCAAATATCTCAAGAGAGAACGTATTTTTAAAATGTATTTGTTATTAGCTTTAAAAGTCCCAAACAGCTTACAGTTGGGTAACAGTGCAGGGTTGACAATGTGGACGTAAAAGATTTCATGCATATCACACAAGTTCCAATCGTTCTACCACTTCACCAATCTGTGTTTGCAAGACTCTCGACAGGAATATGTGTGGACAATAGAAGAAAACTATAGCCCGACGCGCAGTGTGTTTCAGAGTGAAGCACGACATGAGAGCAGCTCATGATCTGGAGTTTTCAGTGTTTTGGAGAGGCTTTGATCACAGTAAATGCTGCTCCACATGAACTCCATCTCCGTAAGGGCTGTGGGTTTGGGTCATTTATAATGTGCATTTGAAAACACCTTACCCTAACCCCGTGGTTTTTTTGTTTTCTTTTGGACAAAATAAAAGTGCTATGGTGTAACATTTAAAGGCAAATGCAAAGACAGGCACTATTATTATTATGTCACATTGAATGGGTTCCATAAAAACAACAGAATTTAACCTGAGACAACTAACATGATGAGAGATTTTAAATAAGTAAATATCAATATCAATATGATTTTGGATTGAGTCACACAGTCCTACATACAAGCATAAACCTGAAGCAAGCATCTAAAGTTAATTTAAATTCACAAAAATTTGTTTGAGATCAAACAATAATTGGCAGACCCCCTGCAGCCTTCACCACACACCCCCTTTTAAAGACTCTTGATCAGAAAAATACTTTCAGTATCCTTGGACCATCATGGAAACACTCATTCATCCACTAAAAAAAAAGAAGAGAGGTTGAACCATGACATTCGCTGATTTGCACACAGGCATATGGCAGCTCATTTTAATTATGTTTCATAAATTCACTCGCCTCTTCCTATATTGTACATTCCTGCAATTACATTATGCAGATGGAGATTTATGAGCCAGAGCACACTTCAATATCCAGCTTTCCTGCAAAGATTTTAATAAATGCTTGCGTATCAGTCTTAAATGATGAACCCACACAGTGTTAAATCAACAGTTTATTCCAGCACTTATTGCTGACTTTATTGAAATGCAATACTACAAGAGTTCTTCAAACATTAATGTTTTTACACCCATATTATAATAAATATTCAAAACCTAAGATGTTCTATAACCACACAGCAAAATCATATAAAAGCCAATAGTGCCTTCTGATTTTGATGGTACTATGTACAAGGAGTCGTATAACGCCACGTTATACGACTCAGACAGAAGAACCAGTACTGTGGCATAAAAGAAATAAAGAGAGGTACAGCTTGCGATCAATTACCGGCCTTTACTTGGCAGCTGAGTCAATCAATAGCAGATCAAAGCTGCCTGGGAGCCGCTTCCTCCAATCCATCAGACATTGAGACAACGGCAGGATGGAGCAATGAGATGTGAAATAAGGAAGACAGTTATCTCTAGATCCAGCCAATGTGAATCATAGCCTCCTGGTGGTTTTTAACTTCCTGTGGCACAAAAAAAAAATACATGCATGCACACATGCATTCCCTCTACTTTCATTAGCCGAGAGCGCTTTCACAATGCAGGTGTATTGATAAAACATTTAAAGTCTTCACATTGCAGCCTCTTTGTACTGTAGAAGGGATAGCTCTTTAAACTCGGCACCTCGCCAACCTAGCCTTCCATGTAAGAGCTCTATTCATAATAAAATGGGCTTGGCAAACAGCGATATATTTGCACTACCAGGATATTAACTGTTGAAAAAAAAATGATATACAAACAACAAAAGACTCGAAAGGAATAACAAACACAGATGCCTGAGGATTCACAGGTCTAACCCTCTGTTCTTCTCTCTAACATACAAATTCTCAAAACTCTGTTGTGCCCTTGCAGTCATTTTAATTTTAAGGAGCAGGTTGGTGAATTATTGCCGGCAGTGAGCTGGGAGTTCTTCTCGTTCAGAGTAACAGTCCAGCAGCACTGCGCTGCTTTATCAGCACAACCCAAGCAGTGTCTCTAGGGCCCCTGATAGGACTTACAGACTGACCCCATAATGTATCATTGAGTTTGAGGGGAGTTGGTCACGTGGCTTGAATGTAAGTCCCGACTGCATTGCTCCAGGCCTAAAGACTTCTGACTTCACTGCACCAAGGCTGATGTGAATGCAAAAGAAGTTAAAAGAAAGTCTAAAGCACTATGAGCAAATAACACTTTCGATGACACCGGTTAATCTTAATTGAAGATAGATACTATTCATTTAGATAATATAATTATTTAGATACTGTCACTTTTGAGCAATTTAATGCATCTTTGCTACATAAAAGTATTTGTTTCTTAATAAAGGTTACTTAGGTCAACCCAAACAGTTAAATATTATAATATATTATTATAAAAGGATAAATCCATCCATATCTGACTGAGGTGTTTAAAGGGATAGATAGATAGATAGATAGATAGATAGATAGATAGATAGATAGATAGATAGATAGATAGATAGATAGATAGATAGATAGATAGATAGATAGATTTGACTATTAAACAGCTTTATTACAGTATATGTGGACTGGGAATGCTAAAATAACACACACTTAAAGGTATGTTCAAGCACATAACAAGAAGAAGGTAAATTTGCATTTATTTCTTCTAGATTTAAATTAAGTACAGATCAGATTTTTCCTAAAACTGTTTGACTGATCCAGTAGAGCAAGGAAACAATAGGTAGGCTACATTCTCTACCTCTTCTCGCCCATAACATTTGCCTCAGAATTTACAGCCTCAGGATGCCTCCACAGAAAGCCTCACCCTGGTTATGCAGTTCCTGACCTCAATCTCTGGATCAATACGCTGCTCCACAATCGGCTTGGTCAGCAACTGGCTATAAAGGAATAGCACAACCAAAACACTGGGTCATCATTTACTCACACTAATGTCATTCCACATCTGTATGACTTTCTTTCTTACAAAATATCCAAGATGCTCTTTTCGTACCCATATGGCTTCAGAAGACTTGATATATAGCACACAAGTTGTATGGATGATATTGATGATACTTTTACATCGTTTTTGGAGCTTGATTGCATCTGCCCCCATCTACATTCATTGTATGGAAAATACAGTAGCACCTCAGACTTATTCTGGACACGATTACACCACACATGCAGCGCATGCACCTTCAAAACTCATTACCCATCTCATTATTATTCATTATGCATGGTAATGAAGTAAGACTTAATTGAGCATATTTGCCATCTGCAAAATTAAGTGCCAGAACTTGGGTTCAACTACCAATGAGACAAGAAAAGCCAAAGGACTGCCATTCTCTCCTTGCAATGTCCAGCTGCAGGAGAAGATCTCCAGAAGTGCATTTACATCAGGCGAGTCTAAATTCCAGATCTCCAGATAAGGTTGAATAACAGGTGTGTATAAACATCTTTCTGTGGATTACTGGGAAGAGGAAGTTGCTAATGGCGTTTTTCATTCAGCATCATCAATCCTGCACATATGAAGAACCCCACTGAGGCATCTGAATGCCTTGACATTTTTCCAAGTAAGATAACTCATCAAGATCTTATAAATAAAAGCAGTAATCATACATTTACGGAGCACCTCGCCTCTACTTAGTGCTTGCCTGTTCTTTGAAACATAAATTATTGTTTTCGCTCTGAGCGTTGACTAGAGAAGCAAAGAAATGTGTTAGAGGTCAAGCTGACCTTATCAAGGATAAAAACATGGGAGGGTACAGTTCTGTGAAATAGATTTTGATGCATTCCATTTTAGATTATTTTTTAAGTGGCAAAATAAAAAAGGCCTTTGGTTTTCCTCCTTTTTTCTGTGCTGCATTAATGGCTTTTGCTGTAGTACTATAAGAACATTAATGTTAAATTAAATTAGTTAAAATAACTCAAACATCTGTGTGGAATCAAAGTCCCTTTAAGGCAAATATTAATGCCCCGAACAGCTATTGAAATCTCTAAAAATTATATTTCAATAATACATTTCAAATCAGCAATAAAAGTAATTCAAGTTTGCTTCTTTAGCTCAAGGGGGCACTTACATTCTTACTGACAAATGAATAACTAAATCATATTATTTATGCATTTCACCTGGAAGTACAAAGTTGACAGGGGTAGCATATGCAAACCTCAAATCAGTCTCTTTAATACTCATTACTAAGGCATGATATTTAATCAATATTTGACTATTAAACAGCTTTATTACAGTATATGTGGACTGGGAATGCTAAAATAAAACACAATTAAAGGTATGTTCAAGCACATAACAAGAAGAAGGTAAATTTGCATTTATTTCTTCTAGATTTAAATTAAGTACAGATAAAATTTTTCCTAAAACTGTCTGACTGATCCAGTAGAGCAAGGAAATAATAGGTAGGCTACATTCTCTACCTCTTCTCGCCCATAACATTTACCTCAGTGTGGAATCAAAGTCCCTTTAAGGCAAATCTTAATGCCCTGAACAGCTATTGAAATCTCTAAGAATTGTATTTCAATAATACATTTCAAATCAGCAATAAAAGTAATTCAAGTTTGCTTCTTTAGCTCAAGGGGGCACTTACATTCTTGCTGCCGCCATATTTTGTGCTACACATTCTCCCATTCCATTTAGTTTCAAGTGGAATGCAGCCTGTTTTTTTCCCCTAAAAAATATAAAAATGTAAACTATTATATAAAAAATAAAAGTTAATACAAATATATAAAATATTATTATACTCTATTATTATATAAAAATAAAAATTTTACCATTGCCATTAATGTTTAAAGATATTTTACACTGACTTATTTCAGCTGGAACGTTTTCACAAAGGTTTGACATTATAAAATAATGTTAACCATGCAGTTTCAACCGGAGGATGACTGGAGGCCAGTGCGGCTCATTGATTGGATGCTATTATACTACAAAATGTACACAAGCCATAATTTAAGTTTATAATGCATTGTCAGATTCAGCTGAATACAAGTGTCTCACAGGCACCTAATGAAAGCCATATTGATCCTAGACAGACATAAAAAATGAGTCAGGGAAAAAGGAAGACTTCTGGAGGCCATTTTGCTCAAATGATATAGAGTATAAAATAACAAAATGAGCCAGGATGGGGAGAGGTTGGGGGGTAGAGAAAAGAGAATTGAGGAAAAGAGCAAAGAAAAGACAGAGGAAAAAATGAGCAACAGAGAGAGATGGAAAGAGAGCAGATGAGACAAAGAAAACTTGCTTGTGAATCTCATTAAGATGCAAGAGGGCATCTATGAACATTAAAGAGAGTGCTGTGTGTGTGAGAGAGAGGCTTGCAGGGGTGGTACTGGTACAGCTAACCCATCACCAAGGGGTGATTTATAATTAGAGAGCTTTCCATTTGTGCATGGGGTTGAGAAGATGCAAAAAATCAAAGATATGAGGAAATCAAACTAAAAAGGATCAAAGTTCAGTGAGAATATGGAAGGTTGTAAGTGATATCATTTTGAAAAGTTAGCTTCTCTGCATGCATGGTGGTCCTGACACACTGCATACAGCGTTTGATCACATTCTTGCATGTGCTACTCTTGGATAAAATCAAAGCTAGATGGTTTTAACCTGATTTGATGGATGGACAGAATCAGATCTCCAGAGAAATTTTGCCAGGTGAAAAATCTGAGACTATTTTAAAACCCTTCTATTTTGTGTTATTTTCTAATTTAATACCATTTATTTTATCATAAATATTAATAATTTTATTAATAATTTGTTTCAAAATCCTAAAACTTATTTTAGATTTAAAATAAAAATCCCAGATTTTTCTCAGAAAAATCCATTAAAGGGTTAGTTCACCCAAAAATGTCTATCATTTATTACTCACCCTCATGCCGTTCCACACCCGTAAGACCTTCGTTAATCTTCGGAACACAAATTAAGATATTTTAGTTGAAATCCGATGGCTCTGTGAGGCCTACATAGGGAGCAATGACATTTCCTCTCTCAAGATCCATAAAGGTACTAAAAACACATCTAAATCAGTTCATGTGATTCAATATTAATATTATAAAGCGACGAGAATATTTTTGGTGCGGCCGATTTCAAAACACTGCTTCAGGAAGCATCGGAGCATTATGAATCAGTGAGTCGAATCAGCTGTTCGGAGCGCCAAAGTCACATGATTTCAGCAGTTTGGCGGTTTGACACGCGATCCGAATCATGATTCGATGCGCTGATTCATTATGCTCCGAAGCTTCCTGAAGCAGTGTTTTGAAATCGGCCATCACTATATAAGTCGTTATTTTGGTTTTTTTGCCGCACCAAAAATATTCTCGTCGCTTTATAATTTTAATATTGAACCACTGTACTCACATGAACTGATTTAGATGTGTTTTTAGTACCTTTATGGATCTTGAGAGAGGAAATGTCATTGCTCCCTATGTAGGCCTCACAGAGCCATCGGATTTCAACTAAAATATCTTAATTTGTGTTCCGAAGATGAACGAAGGTCTTACGGGTGTGGAACGGCATGAGGGTGAGTAATAAATGACAGAATTTTCATTTTTGAGTGAACAAATCCTTTAAACACTACCCAAAGTTTGAGGTCAGTAAGTTTTTTTTAATGTTTTCAAAAGAAATCTCTTATGCTTACCAAGGTTGCAAAGTATAGTAAAGATAGTACATTTAAAATGGAATTTATTGCTGTTTGATGGCAAAGCTGAACTTTCAGCATCATTACTCCAGTCTTCAGTGTCACATGATCCTTCAGAAATCATTCTAATATGCTGATTTGGCGCTTAAATATTTTAGTGCTTAATATTTATTATGAAAACTGTAAAACAGTAAATTTTTTTCATAATTCTTTAATGAATGGAAAGCCCAAAAGAACAGCATTTGTTTGAAAATAAATATTTGTAACATTATAAATGTCTAATGTTTCTTTTGTTCAATGCAAGATGCTTTAGGAGTAAAATAATTAATGTTCTCAGGGAGAAAAAAAATCTTACTGAGCCCAAACTTTTGAATGGTAGTGTACCCGTATATGTTTTTAGCTGTTAACACAACTCATTAAAAGATCTCACGGGAGATGGGGAAAACTAACACAAAGATACAGTTTGGCTATAAAGTGGAAATAATCAGATGAGATTCAAAATCCATTCAAAAGATGTCTTTTGAAGTCTAGAGTCAAACACATTTAAGATTATCATGACACACAACGGGGCAACAAGGGAAGTTTTAAACTATTTTATCATGCAACCCTTTTGAAAAAAACAGCCTATGCTGGTTAGGTATGTTTTGAAGCATGGCAGCTGGTTTGAGCTGGTTTAAGCTGTTCCTTAGTTGGTCCTTAACTGGTTTAAGCCGGTCCTAAGCAACTAGCTATGTAACCTACCAGCTTAAACCAGCTCATGACCAACTAAGGACCAGCATAAACAAGCTCAAACCAGCTGCCTTGCTTCAAAACATACCTAACCAGCATAGGCTGTTTTTTTCAACAGGGAAAACAAACCCTAAGATAAATGTACTAACTGTCAATTTGGTGGATAATGCAAAGATTTAATCTAAGGGGCTGTACTATAAACCCTCTGGACCAGAAGTTCTTACATCAAAAAAATGGTTATGTACACTTTAAGTTCATTAGTAAGTTCATTAGTTTGAATGGTGTTAAACGAGCACATATGAACAAAGAAGAAGCTGATTTTGATTATATGATGCCTTCATCACAAATAAGGAACAGGTACAATCAAGTGACAAGGAAATTCAGGAGAGTTAGGTTAAATTCTCTGCGATTATCTTATCTTGAGCAAACGTCACAGTGAATCAACACATATGATAAATTAGACTTCTCGTGGTGAGCTAACCCTGACCTGCTGTGTGAGTGTACAGCAGTACTGGTTTCATTTTCTCTGAACACTGTTGCCTGGAGACATGCTGATTGACGCATTTGCTTGCTCTCTGAGGGTGACTATGAGCCGATCCAAGCCTGAGTTACTGGCTCAGTGAGTCAGCAAAGTTATGTGGGCAACATTTTAACATCATGTACTTTATTCAGCTGAAGCCAATCAACTTCATTGAGTGCTGACTAATGATCCAAACCAATTAGAAGTAAAACAAACAGCTGATATTTTGGATGGAAGAGATATGTGGGTTATTAAACTGAAGGCTGCTTGCTGGTTAGGCAACTATGAGTAAATGAAAGTAATCGGTGCGAGACACTCTCACAATAGCCTGTTTCATTATTCTGAGACAGGAAGTTGGCAGGAGATCGCTTCCTTGATGTGCACAGACTTCACAGACCGCCAAATTACAAAATCACACTTGTCGGCTTAATTCAATACCCAAAAGGTATTTAGCCAAAGATGCTAATTTCCCAATGTCCACACCAGAAAAAACAGAGGATGGCCAATTAGTAAGAAATAGACAAATTAATTCTGCACTGATTCAATACTTTAAAGGGTTAGTTCACCCAAAAATGAAAATTCTGTCATTAATTACTCACCCTCATGTTGTTTCAAACCCGTCATCTTCGGAACACAAATGAAGATCTTTTTAATTAAATCTGAGAGATTTATGTCCCTCCATAGACAGCTACAATACCAATTTGACTCTTCAAAAAGTTCATAAAGAGATCGTAAAACTAATCCATAGGAATTGAGTGGTTTAGTCCAAATTTTCTGAAGAGACTCTGTCGTTTTATATGATGAACAGATTGATCAGCGACCATAAACAGAAGCTCAACTGAACCTCCTTGACGCACAAGAACAAACCTCTTCCGAAAGCTCAAACGTGCTGCGTAACACACGAGAATGAACCTCATTGGTTCTCACACGTCAAGCAAACATGTTTGAGCTTCCGTTTACCTCAACTGATGTGTGAGTTGATGAATGTTTATATGTGAATATAAATCTAAATTCCATCTGTTCATCATATAAAGCNAGGGCATAATAGGTGCCTTTTAACCCAACCTGCTGGGTTTGTCCATATTTTACCCAGCTTGGGTTTTTTTAACCCAGCATTTTTTAGAGTGTAAACAGAAGCTCAACTGAACCTCCTTGACGCACAAGAACAAACCTCTTCCGAAAGCTCAAACGTGCTGCGTAACACACGAGAATGAACCTCATTGGTTCTCACACGTCAAGCAAACATGTTTGAGCTTCCGTTTACCTCAACTGATGTGTGAGTTGATGAATGTTTATATGTGAATATAAATCTAAATTCCATCTGTTCATCATATAAAGCGATTGTGTCTCTTCAGAAAATTTTGACTAAACCGCATAATTCATATGGATTAGTTTTACAATCTCTTAATTAACTTTTTGAAGCGCCAAATTGGTAGTTATGTAGCTTGTCTACGGAAAGACAGAAAGCTCTCAGATTTCATCAAAAATATCTTAATTTGTGTTCTGAAGATGAACAAAAGTCTTACGGGTTTGAAACAACATGAGGATGAGTAATTAAGACAGAATTTTCATTTTTGGGTGAACTAACCCTTTAATACTTTTACCTCTCTCTATTATTTAAGAAATGTTTATTGAGCACCAAATCAGCATATTACAATGGGCTTTGTCATCTCTAGAATAAATCACATTTTAAAACATATTAAAATTAAAAACAGTTATTTAAAACTGTAAAAATGTTTCACAAATAAACAAATTAACAAATAAACAGCCTTGATAATAAGAGACTTCTTTCAAAAATATTAAACAAATCTTACCAAATATTTATTTATTTTCATATTTGAAAAAAAAAAAAAAAAAATTTTCAAAATGGAAAAAAAATAGAATTAAAACCTGGAAATAAATGTAAATACAGTTTTAGGATTTTTACACTCAAATGGTTGTGCTTATAATTTAATTTGTATTAATGCCTTTATAGTTTTTTTTTTACATAAAATTGTAAAAATGCCAAATAGAAGCATTATTTACAACTTGTAACAATTTAATTTGTTTTTGACTATCTTGCGTTTATTTGAACCAACATTAAGTAGTATTAGTATTTAGTTTTTGTTGTAATTATGAAAATACTTAAAACTTTGAGTTGCATTAAATTAAGATGAACAAAACACAAAATATATTTTGATTTAAATTAATGTTTATTTGTAATTTACAGTTATTCAAAAAACTAGCTATCCTTACTGATGATATTTAAGTTTGCAAGCTTACAAAAATAGAGGCAATCAGTTACCTCAATTTTTTTGAGTTTGTAAAGAGCTTATCTGGGTTTTACACTTTTTTATTTATTTTACACACAGCTTAATAACGGAAGCAGTCAGTTCAGATTGTGTTCTTGCTGTTCAAATCTTTCAAAGCAACTCAATGGGTTGTAAAGGCTTCCAGACTCCAGTGTATAAAGACAAAGAGCACCACTGGGATTCTTAACGCCACCAACACAATACAGAACTCCCACATGACACTCCTCCATACGGCTGTATCAGAGCTCTGTGGGCTGGAACATGGTGACTCGTCACTAGTTTTTTTTCTTTCTCTGCCTTTCCAGCTTCCCTCAGCCCAGTCCTTGCCATTAATAAATAATGGCCTCTGATCAGGCAGGATTCACGACTGCAATTATATTCAGTGTGCTGCAAGTGAGGAAACAGAGCCAACATGGAGCCAGTCAAACTAGCTGCATTTGCCCAGATTAAATATGTCTGGAACCAGGTAGAAGGACATTAAGAAATGAGACATGAAAGGTTGCAGAAGTGGTGTGGTGTGGTGTGTGCTGCAGAGTGATAACGCTCCACTATCTTCCTTATACTGACTGGAAACGTTTTCAGATCCCTACTTTTTCTATAAACCCCAGCCAGGAACCTAAAGTCAGACCAGCATCATGTGTCCTGCGGAAGGGGTTAGGATGAA
>RJVU01079805.1:1409682-1448754 GCA_003731715.1 Anabarilius grahami
TTTGGGGGGGTATTCAGCACCCTGGACAGCTTCTTCTCGCAAAGCCTCCCCCAATCTGGAGCCATTTAAATGAGATATATGAGCGCCAGCGTTCTCCTTTCCACACTTTGGATTATCTTCATTCATATGCAGTCCCTATACTTCTCCGCTATCTCTGTTTCCATATTGCATCTATCCACATTCCAAATGTAACTTCCCCTTCACTTTTAATATCTCAATCAGGTAATCACCCACACCTGCTTAACAAAATGCTGTCCGTGCAAACTGGCCTCTCAAAGTGCAGATAGGACTTGCGTATATTTCAAGCACTGATTGCTGGTAATTACTATGCATTTGCAATGTGTGGGGCGATTAAGAACTATGCTGACACTGGCAGTCTTGAGCCTGAACACATTAACACTCAAAGGAATGTATATGTTTGCACACATTTGACAGATAGGTGAAATGTGCATTTAATAGCATTCAACACGCAGCGTTTGTGTGCACTATACTTGGAATATTTTGCACTAGTAATATGGACTACTTGTATGGTTCCTTTTTCGATGTTAACCTCTTATGTGGCACTTTTCCACTGCATGGTACGGTTCGGTATACAGCTCGGTATGGCTCACTTTTTGGTGCTTTTCCACTGCATGGGATGGTTTACTTAAATAGTACCACCTCGGTTGAGGTTCCAAGCATGCCGTACCGGTACTAAATGTCACGTGTAAACACTGCAGATAACTGATTGCTCAGAGAGAAAAGTCACTACCAGTGTCATTGGATTTGAAACACGAGACACCAAACCCACTAGATTTAAATAGTTAGTAACAGCCACCGTAGTATCATTTGTTCAAGCAACTTTAAAAGACTTGTGTTAAATGGCCGTCGCACACAACTTAAACTTAACAGAAATAGCTGTATTGTAGTCAGTAGACGAGGTGCAGACTCGTTGGTAGCCCAGGAGCGATATATAAATAAATAAAAAATACATTCTGGCATCATTTACTCAACCTCATTTTATTCCAAACCTGAAAGACCTTCTTTCTTCTGTGGAACACAAACCATTTTGAAGAATGTTTTGTTTTGTTTTTTAAAACCATATAAAGAATCCTTTTAAAGTAGCACATACTGAACATGTTTCAACTAGGTTGTTCAGTGGGTTGCATTAATGTTTGGTGTATGTTTCAATTATGCATTAGCATTCTAATGAGGACTTTCTTTATCTTTGTTCAAATGTGTCCTGATGTACATAGAAAGGGCAAAAAAGGGCCATAAAGAAGGGCTGAAGAGAAAAATCAATACCATGTCTCAAATTGCTCTACAAATGGTTGCATTAAGTGTCTCTAAAGGGAATAAGAGGCAGAGAGAAAGAACATGTGGAATGAAACATTGCTGTCCATCCTCAACATCAGCAACATGCGTATTTGACAGTGTGTTTACTGGCAGAAGTTATAATCAGAGACTGTAATAATTTGATAATTTATTAACCAGTGCTGATATTGACTGATACAACAAGCGGTACACTGTGACTATAGTTTACTGTTCTTATCAGTGATACTGGATAACAAACACTTCACTGTCTGTGCTGGTCAATACGAATCCTCTCGGCTTATCTCTCCCTTAAGTCACAGGCAGCACATTAAAGCCTTTCTGTAGTAATTGCAGCTGTCTTGCAGGCTTTCAATAACTGGATGGCTCTGACAATAAGCCAGGACATCACCTGTTTTAAAAAGCACTGTGTTTAAGCATGTCATGATTGACAGACTAAAGGTTTTTTTAGAGATTTTGCCAGTGAATCCAAACTCTGCTGAATCTACTAACAGATTAATTGAATTAGAACATGAAAGCATAAACAAATACACTAGTTATGGGGTAATAAAAAAATAGATAAAAAAAAGAATACATTTATTCAGCAAAGATGCATTAAATTGATCAAAAGTGACAGTGAAGACATAATAATAAATGTTGATCTTTTAATCTTTCTATTCATCAAAGAATTTCGAAAATAAGTATTATGGTTAACTTATATATATATATGATGAAATCAGAAATTCAGAAATCATTCTATTGTCATCATATTAAAATGATTTCTGAAGGATTATGTGAAACTGAAGACTAATAATGCCTGCTAAAAATTCAGCTTTGCCATCAAAGAAATAAATTACATTTTTAAATATATTCAAATGTTTTTTTTTTTAAATATTATATATGTATAAGGCCTCTCACTTGTCTCTGATTTTACTGAAATAATAATAATAACAAATAAAAATAAAAAAACTGTGGAATTCTTTGCAGGGAGGAAATGTCTGCTGCAGGAGCCTAACAAGTTGAGAGTTTATGGAAGTAACTACTGGAAAAGATCCACAAGCTGATACACATTCTGCATGGATCAACACCACCCAGAGAAATCCACAAAAGCTGTGAGGAGGGTCTTTTAGCTACTTCACAACATCTCTGAAAGGCTTCAGAGAGAGACAACAAAATAAAGCTGGGATCAGAATCCCTGGAGAGAAGCAGTGCCTCCGTACCATGGCAGCATCCATTGTTTACTCTCACAGTGTGAATCATACACTCCGCAGCACAATCTCAGACTTAAGTCCCACAGATCTGAGGACAGCGAAGACATTCTGGAGGCTTAATTCATCTGGTAGGAGGTTTAATGACGACAGGGGGCAGAATGCCAGGGGAAATCAGAGCCGAGTTGCCCTGCTAAACATTAACTTAACTACTCACATTTGCTTAGACTCATCCATCCATATCAATGGATAACTGACCTAGTCATCACTGTCATCATAGAGAAACAATACCAGGCAGAGACGGCAGGCTGCAGCTACATAAGTTCTCTCAATGGCACACACTGGGTGTGTCTCAACATCCAGATTATTTATTTATTTATTCATTCTGTTCTGCAAGTACACCAGCTAAACACTGAAATCTGCAAATGCATCCAAATGGACCTTTATTAAACTTTTATACCATCCTAATTGCACATAAAAAAATAAAAAAAAGATATGTGACTGCAGTACATAGCCCATCATTGTATTACATTCACAAAATCCAGCTATTTGTATAAATATTTTATAGTTTTATACGTAAAAGCATTAAAGCAATATTATGTTGGCCCAATTAAAATGAATTAAACAGCTTTAAAACTTGATAATCAGTTGAACTGATACTTAAACCTTAATAAGTGACATACTTGCCAGTTCAGAAATACATATCTGAAGGAAATAAATACAAAAAGCACAGAAAGGATAAACAGAGTGATTATTTCTAGGAAAAAATAAACTTTAATCAAATTAAATATGTAAATCATAACAGATTAAAATAACATGCCACACTAGATCCAGTGGCTTATGAATTTGATGTATAATAAAATTGCATCATCATGACTATTATGTTGAAGTCAAGCAGGTGTATATAGACCCCTGTAAATAATCAATAATAAAGCGTATTATTGAAACTTCCCTAGGAAATTCCAACATGACACTCACCGCTTTGCTCTCCAAGAAAGACGAGTTTGAATTTCCTTAAAGGGTTTCCAAAGTCATTTCCCACAGACATGTTTGAGGGCTTGTTTTTTAACAGCGTGTTCCCACCGGTGTAAATGTCTGGATGGGGCAGCGCGATGGAAAAAACGGCGCTCCTGTGCGTTTGGAGACGGGAATGCTGCACTGGATCGGCTGTCAGGCTTAATAGCTGCTGCGCATGCGCGGCCTCACCTCTCTCTCCCTCACACATACACGACGTAATGCTGTATCAACCCACAGAACGTGACGTCATGCTGTATCAACCCACAGAACATGACGTCATGCTGTATCGCCCACAGTAACCAGAGTTTTTCCCTTCATAACATACTTTTGATTACATTGATTTATGGTTAAAAAACAATACTGTCATATTTTTGACACTGCTCGATTTGTTTGTTGATTGGGTGATGCCAGTAGAGCTGCTTTAATCTAAAGCCTGCTTGTGTGATCAGTAATTCCCAGTTGTGTGTGTACACTAAAGCAGACAAAAATAACTAAGCAATTATTAATAACTGAGTGACATCATTTTTGTTCTCTTTAAAGAAAACAATATGCACAAGTTTCGTTAATTTGTTTACACAACTTTACATAAATAACTTTAATAATATTAATGATAATGCTAAAAGATATCCAGCATATTACTGTATATTATACAGTATATTATTATATTATTGTATATTATACAGTATACTATTATATTGAACATATTTGGCAACTTAACCCCCAGCTAAATCATAATTATGACTTTCTTGACATAAACAGTTGTAATTATGAGATAAAAAGTTGAATTTATGACAAAAAGTAGAAATGATGAGATATTAAGCCATTATGAAACAAAAGGTCAAAATTATGACAAAAAGTCATATTTACAAATTGAAACTGAGATAAATCATAATTATTAGACTTTTTTAAAATAAAAAACTCGATTTTGTTTGTCATTTTATGCAATAATTTAAAATAAAATGATGTTTATCATTCACTAAATCATGTTTTTTTTCTTTTGTGGAAGAAATGGGCTTTCATAAACAGGCAAATAGCAAAATGTAAAAAAAAAAAAAAGAGCAACAATTTGTGAACAAATTTTATATTTGAAATAACTTATACATTGGTAAATAAATGTTACATATTGCATAATAAAAAGTTTATCAGAAAGTCACGATTCATTACAGAAAAGCATTTTGTCATTTGTCTTAAGAACCGTAGCAAAACAATACGAACAAAGATTATAATAAAACAGCAATATCAGGTATAAAAATATATTTTACAAACATCTATCTTAATGCCTAGTTTTAAAACGTCTTCACATTTGAATGTAACATTTTAAATGTTCTCAGGCTACTATCGTTATTTGAAGCTACACACCTCAAGTCACACATAGTTTGATATTCGACACACTTGCGTATCTGTGTGCACTTGATGATACAGAGCATTCCACATCCTTCACATAGTCTTCAAATAGAACAGAAGATATATGGGGGAGAAAAATAATAATACAATTTTCAACCATTTTGAATCATGATTCAATTGCATATTAACCAAAGATTATGATGAATTGTTTTGAGTTACTATACATATTTATTAATACCAAAATAACTGCAGAGGTGAAAAGTCCCTGAATCTGTCCAGTTATGACCCTCCTTGCAGCAGGGGGGAATAAATACTCAAGCAGCTACTAAGTGTACAACTTGAGAAATATCCAAACTGAATTAATCAGATTTCCAGCCAGGTGTTGGAAGGAGAAACATCCAGGGGCTCAACTCTCTGAGAAGGTTCTCAAAAGTGAGATCCAATAGGCTAAGCAGAGTTGAGGCATCACAGGGGTCCCTCTGGCCTTTTCTCTAAGCTGTATTCTCTGGTCCGGTGCATTTTCCAGCCAATAAATGCCAGGAGTGCAATGCCTAACGTCTTATAGCCCACCTGAAGCCCTAGATACCTGCAACAAGTCATCATGATCACCATCAGTGCTAGTAATTAGTCAATGAATACTAATTAGCATAATTTAATTTCAATTTTTAGTCTTGTGTTGCTGAATATATGCGGAAGTATGTGTGTTTAAGCTTACTAAATTCAAAATCTAGATGTTTTGACACAAATGTACCTTTATAATGTATTTAGATCAAAAGAGAACATATCCTTACCTGTTTCTAAGAAGGTTGTTGTCATAGTAACCACATCCTTGCTTTTTTCCACAAGCCGTTTTCCACCAGATACATGTGGAGTCTATGGTCATCCCGAACAGAGCCGGAGCTGGCAGCCAGGCTAAGCAAAGAGAAAGAGAGATCATTTTACTACAAATTTAAATAAATATATATTTCTATGCACTAAAATACTAAATAAGCATAGATAGTTTGTAATAATATTGTTGTGCCAAGCATTGTAATTGGTACCCCTTATACAGTAGCTATGTCGTTATATCACCACAAGGGGGCGTATAGTACTTACAGTATTGCAATTGCACTTGCACAATTTAGACACCGATTGTTTTGTTTTTTTGTTTTTTTTCAGGAAAGTGTCCTCATGTTAGAATCATTTATGGTGATTTACCCTGACCACTTTCTCTCTGTGAATTATCAATTATTTAGTTTTGAGGACAAATCTCAAGGAAAAGAAAACTCATGAAAACATTTTAAAAAATAAAAGTAAAAATGTATTTGTGACCCTGGACCACAATACCAGTCATAAGAGTCAATTAAGTAAAAATTTAAATTAAGGCCGAGATACAACTATTTAAAAATCTGGAATCTGAGGGTGCAAAAAAAAAAATCAAAATATGAGAAAATAGCCTTTAAAGTTCAAATGAAGTCCTTAGCAATGCATATCCACTCACAAAAATAATGTTTGATATATTTACGGTAGTAAATTTACAAAATTTCCTGGAACATGATCTTTACTTCATATCCTAATGATTTCTGGCATAAAAGAAAAATCGATAATTTTGACCCATAGTATTGTTGGCTATTGCTACAAATATACCCGTGCGACTTATGACTGGTTTTTGTGGTTCAGGGTCACATTTTGGTAATTTACTTACTCAGAACCCTCAGAAGCAGAAACTGAATCCCTATGGCAAACGACTTCTCTTCTGGAGGAACTGTCCTATAAGTAAAGAGTGAAATACGATGAGATAAAATAAAATACAATAACATTGTAAGTTCTCGCACTGAATGCAATGTTGCGTTTCTCACCTCAGCACCATCATGTAGATAGGGTTGTGTGTTAGGCTGGCAATAAGTCCGGCCAGAGATATGAGGAGCATTACGGGCAGGAGATAGTGAGGGCAGGCGTTGGCGCAAGGGCCAGGCTTGGCGGTGCCCATAGCAGGAATACACTGGCAGTTACTAAAAATCTGTGTGCAAAGAGGTAGTGGATGTTATTATGATATGGTTTGTCAATATGAACATGAGTGCTGTGTTTCTCAACCTGATTAAGTGAAAAATATTGTTCAACCCAATTATTTCTCTCCCCAGTTGAAACTCAAAAATTGTCCGCAGATCTGTTCTGATAAAGGCACATACAGCAGGAAAAAATAAAATAAAATAAAACTGACTAATATAAAAGATCTTGTATATACAATATGACACACATTCATCTGTCACATTAAGTGTGGCATGCCCATATCCTTGAAAAATAAAACTACACAAGGTAAAATTAAATCTGAACCAGACTTCAATAAATACAGTTTCACATATTATAAGGATAAACATGGTTTGTCACATAATAAAATAACAAACCAATAACACAATTAATAATAACTTTACATTTTTATGGTGCATTTTGTGTTAGCAAAACCAGTTGAGAACCCCTGCATTACTGTGTATCTTCATGCCAAACATCATTACAAGTGATTGCTATAAGGACACTATAATTCTAAAGAGAACAACAACTAAAAGTGTTTCATTAGAAGCCGCTAATACTAACACTTATTTTATAATGTTTTCTTGTGCTCCATTGACTTCTAATGACATAGTGTCTTCCATTGCCTGTTTTGATCAAATTCAACCAGCATGGGAGTCCAGAACAAAGTCTATTTCTTACTATAATTGCTTCTTGGTATGATATGTGCGGTGTCATACAGAATAACTCATCATCAGCTGCTCCTGTTAGTCTCTTGCTGGGCAATTATACAGAAGCTTTAACACTCTAAAGTTGTTCTGAGTCCCTAAAGCAATTACTAATTATTACTAATTAGCGATTGATTGGACTCAACCCATTGATCGCTAACAGACCATGACTGGTCATTTGCTCAGTGTCGCTGATACAGTAGAGGCTCAAAATGAGCTGCTATCCAGCTTCAGTAATGAGCTACTGTAAATAAAGGTCTAAATGGATAGATCTATGCATGCAGTGACCCTGCAAGAACTCTGGCTTGAGATGGCAATTTTATGACATGAAATATGTTCTGTTTTGTCAGATTTATTTATTTACCTGGACTCTGTATGGATTCTTGGGATCCATGGTGAAGTTTTTGCACCCAGCATGGCAGGGTGAGATGTACTCAATGTTGTTTTCCCCACACACTGGGTTAAAGGTGCTGCTGGGACATGAGCAGTTTGCACTACAGGGCAGAAGAAGCCTGCTGGGCATAAAATAACATGGTTTAGCCTTTACTTGCAGAACACAGAAACATTTTATGAATCTTTATGTAATCTTAAAGAAATAGTTCACTCAAAAATTCTGTCATTACGCACCATCATGTCATTCCAAACCTGTAAGGTTTTTTCTTCCATAGAACACAAAAGGGGAACTTTTGGACAAACATTATGCTCACACTTTTAAAGTGAATGCGGGCTGGGGCTGTCAAGCTTCAAAATTATAAAATAAAACAAGCATCATAAACATGCTCCATATACTGTATTCTTAAATATCGTTTTTTTTTAAGTCATTATTAACTGAAAATATTGACATCCTCAGAGCTTTTCTTCGCATGTTCATAAAAAGTAGTGATGTACAATTGATGAAAAAATTGTTAATTCTAGTTGGTTCTTTTCTATTAATTTGTTGATAGAGTTTATTAAACTGATCTGAATGATTTGTTCATTCGCTCTGATCCGGTTCTCAAATTCAGCTCACTGACTCAATGATCCAGTCATATTGGGTAACTCACTAGACTGGAAGAAAATTTCATATTGTTCATCACACAATGCTATAGTATAGCTTCAGAAGATTGGAATAGCACACAGGTGGTATGGACTACTGTTATTTTATAAAATGGTTAGTTCCTGTCCTTGATTCTGATTGGTCAATAGCTGTGTTTTATTCACGATAAAACACTGCTATGACCGCTTCACCCAACGGTTCTGTGTATCACTACAAAACACCCTTATCAAGAGTGTTGTGAGAAAAAGATAGAGTGAGCGAGTTTATTACCTGATTTAGCATTTTCCTTCAGGTCAGTCCTATGTTAATAATAAAAAATCTGTTTAAATGTCTGATGTATCATCTTGACCTTTTAACATTTAAGGGGTTTTCCCATGACTGACAGCGTTAGTCAAAACATTTGTCAGATGCGTCTTGTTCCGTTTTCAAAACAATTCAGTCTTTTCAATATAAAAGTCTTCACTACTGACTGACACACTCATAAAGACAGTCTTTGCCGCCATCTAATGGCATAATGATGTAACTTCTGTTGCTATTCACGGTCAGGGAATATTTTTTCCGGCGGAAGGAAGGCTTTTAGAAAAAGTTTACTTCATGAAAGTTGCATTGATACATATTTCTGGCTTTAATATTTGTATTGTGTGGTAACCTTTTTATAAAAGCAATAAGGTACTCAAGGCTAATGCTGTATCGTGAATAAGTCAGGGCTGAATGGGTTGCAGGCACGGCGCGAAGCGTACAACGCCCTTCAGCTGTGACTTATTCACGATACAGCACAGCCTCTCGTACCTTATTGCTTAAATATTTTCATGATACTTTTATGCTGTTTTTTGTCCTTTTTGAAGGTTAAAATCTCCAGTCATTCATCGTAAATGTATGTCATCTTTTGTGTTCCATGGAAGAACGAATAAGGCCTTGGAACAACATGAGGTTAAGTTAACAATGACAGAATCTTCATTTTTGGGTGAACTATTCCTTTAACATCCAGAACACAGTCACAGGGTGTGTTTAAACGTACAATTGTTTTCACAATGACAATAATAGTAGTATGTTCATAAAGTTTATGGCACATAGTCAAATCACTTGAGTTCCCATGTGGACGCATAGTGTTCTAGAGAAACAAACTTTTCCTTTCCTCCCAGTTGGCACAGTGAAAATGATCAGATATGTAGGACACAGTATTTTGAGTGTTTATGAGTCGGAACTACTTCAACAGATTGTACAGCATTTTCACTGGAAGTTGTTCTGAACCCAAAGATACAATCTTTCACTAGAACACAATGGTCTGATTCCAAACACTGGCAGAAGACAAAGAGCAGAGTGTATTAACAGTGTTTTCAGGGTCTGGGAGACCGCTGTCTTAAACTGGCCCTATTTATAGAAGAGATATTTATACTACACTCTTATACATATAACGGTCAGAAGACAGGCAGTTAAACTCAGGTTCTCCAGAGGGACTGTCTGTGCATTCAGTCTTCTGACAGTTATTGAACTGAACAGAGTTAATTCCAATCAATATGGAAGCAATCAAACAAATGAGAACTGAATGTTTGGTGGTTTCTCACCTAAGCAAGCCAGACTAAATTTTTATAGATTTATCTAATTTATTTATCTTTATTTATTTTGTATTGATTTATTAACTATCTAAATTGTAAAAAAACATTTCCTCAATACCAAATCAAAAGAGCATACTGCGAAACTCACCCATTGGTGGCATTAGATGTTTTGGGGTAAACACCAGCAACATCTTGTGTGGGGCAGCCCATGAAGAAGAGAGGCACACAGCAGGAGACGGAGATGGTGAGCATTACAACAGAGAAACGTGGGATGGCTCTGAATGACAACCCCCAGCGTTTCATGATCAGACCCCCGAGCAACATCCCCATGGCAACGGACGGCAGGTTTAAAGCACCTGAGAGAAAAGAAACATTCATTGACAGATATTTTCATAAGGGATCTTTCTCAGTATAAAATCACATGGACTATGCCATATTTTAGCTATATACCGTGCATCTGGAAAGTATTCACAGCGCTTCACTTTTTCCACATTTTGTTATGTTATAGCCTTATTCCAAAAGGGATTAAATTAATAATTTTCCTCAAAATTCTACAAACAATACCCCATCATGACAACGTGAAAGAAGTTTAGAATCTTTACAGATTTATTAAAAATAAAAACGCAAAAAATCACATGTACAGTGGGTACGGAAAGTATTCAGACCCCCTTAAATTTTTCACTCTTTTTTATATTGCAGCCATTTGCTAAAATCATTTAAGTTCATTTTTTTCCTCATTAATGTACACACAGCACCCCATATTGACAGAAAAACACAGAATTGTTGACATTTTTGCAGATTTATTAAAAAAGAAAAACTGAAATATCACATGGTCCTAAGTATTCAGACCCTTTGCTGTGACACTCATATATTTAACTTAGGTGCTGTCCATTTATTCTGATCATCCTTGAGATGGTTCTACACCTTCATTTGAGTCCAGCTGTGTTTGATTATACTGATTGGACTTGATTAGGAAAGCCACACACCTGTCTATATAAGACCTTACAGCTCACAGTGCATGTCAGAGCAAATGAGAATCATGAGGTCAAAGGAACTGCCTGAAGAGCTCAGAGACAGAATTGTGGCAAGGCACAGATCTGGCCAAGGTTACAAAAAAATTTCTGCTGCACTTAAGGTTCCTAAGAGCACAGTGGCCTCCATAATCCTTAAATGGAAGACGTTTGGGACGACCAGAACCCTTCCTAGAGCTGGCCGTCCGGCCAAACTGAGCTATCGGGGGAGAAGAGCCTTGGTGAGAGAGGTAAAGAAGAACCCAAAGATCACTGTGGCTGAGCTCCAGAGATGCAGTCGGGAGATGGGAGAAAGTTGTAGAAAGTCAACCATCACTGCAGCCCTCCACCAGTCGGGGCTTTATGGCAGAGTGGCCCGACGGAAGCCTCTCCTCAGTGCAAGACACATGAAAGCCCGCATGGAGTTTGCTAAAAAACACCTGAAGGACTCCAAGATGGTGAGAAATAAGATTCTCTGGTCTGATGAGACCAAGATAGAACTTTTTGGCCTTAATTCTAAGCGGTATGTGTGGAGAAAACCAGGCACTGCTCATCACCTGTCCAATACAGTCCCAACAGTGAAGCATGGTGGTGGCAGCATCATGCTGTGGGGGTGTTTTTCAGCTGCAGGGACAGGACGACTGGTTGCAATCGAGGGAAAGATGAATGCGGCCAAGTACAGGGATATCCTGGACGAAAACCTTCTCCAGAGTGCTCAGGACCTCAGACTGGGCCGAAGGTTTACCTTCCAACAAGACAATGACCCTAAGCACACAGCTAAAATAACGAAGGAGTGGCTTCACAACAACTCCGTGACTGTTCTTGAATGGCCCAGCCAGAGCCCTGACTTAAACCCAATTGAGCATCTCTGGAGAGACCTAAAAATGGCTGTCCACCAACGTTTACCATCCAACCTGACAGAACTGGAGAGGATCTGCAAGGAGGAATGGCAGAGGATCCCCAAATCCAGGTGTGAAAAACTTGTTGCATCTTTCCCAAAAAGACTCATGGCTGTATTAGATCAAAAGGGTGCTTCTACTAAATACTGAGCAAAGGGTCTGAATACTTAGGACCATGTGATATTTCAGTTTTTCTTTTTTAATAAATCTGCAAAAATGTCAACAATTCTGTGTTTTTCTGTCAATATGGGGTGCTGTGTACATTAATGAGGAAAAAAAAGAACTGAAATGATTTTAGCAAATGGCTGCAATATAACAAAGAGTGAAAAATTTAAGGGGGTCTGAATACTTTCCGTACCCACTGTATATAAGTATTCACAGCCGTTGCCATGACACTCAAAATTGAAAAAATTGTCTGTAGACCTCAGAGAGAGGAATGTATTGAGGCACAGATCTGGGGAAGGGTACAGAAAAACTTCTGCAGCATTGAAGGTCCCACTGAGTACAGTGCCCTCCATCATCCGTAAATGGAAGAAGTTTGGAACCACCAGGACTCTTCCTAGAGCGGTCCGCCCGGCCAAACTGAGCGATCAGGGAAGAAGGGCCTTAGTCAGGGAGGTGACCAAGAACCCGATGGTCACTCTGACAGATAGAACTCTTTGGCCTGAATAGCAAGCATCATGTCTGGAGGAAACCAGTGAAGCATGGTGGTGGCAGCATCATGCTGTTGGGATGTTTTTCAGCAGCAGGAACTGGGAGACTAGTCGGGATCGAGGGAAAGATGAATGCAGCAATGTACTGAAACATCCTTGATTAAAAACCTGCTCCAGAGCGTTCTGGACCTCGGACTGGGGCAAAGGTTCATCTTCCAACGGGACAATGACCCTAAGCACACAGCCAAGATAACAAAGGAGTGGCTACGGGACAACTCTGTGAATGTCCTTGAGTGGCCCAGCCAGAGCCCTGACTTGAACCTGATTAAACATCTCTGGAGAGATCTGAAAGTGGCTGTGCATCGACGCTCCTCATCCAACCTGATAGAGCTTGAGAGGTCCTGCAAAGAAGAATGGGAGAAACTGCCCAAAAACAGGATTGCCAAGCTTGTAGCATCATACTCAAAAAGACTTGAGGCTGTAATTGGTGTCAAAGGTGCTTCAACAATGTACTGAGCAAAGGCTGTGAATACTTATGTACATGTGATTTTTATTTATTTATTTTTATAAATTTGCAAAGATTTCAAACAAACTTCTTTTACGTTGTCATTATGGGGTATTGTTTGTAGAATTTTGAGGAAAATAATGAATTTAATCCATTTTGGCTGTAACAACAAAATGTGGAAAGTGAAGCGCTGTGAATACTTTCCGGGTGCACTGTATACTGTACACAGCAATGTCAATGAGACTAGGGTAACATTTCTCTTAAAACTGTACTTATATAATGAATTCTATTATATGTTGGCTGACCAATAAGAAGGTTGCTGTAGGCTGCAGTGGCACTGTACTGGCGCTCCAGGAACTTGTTGAGGAACGTGGCAAGTCCAGCGATCACAGAGGAGAAACAGCACTGGGTCATAACCAGCAGCATAAAGATAGGACTTAGCAACAGCCTGACGAACATCTTAGGGAACACTGCAAAAACCCAGACAGACCACAAGAGAAAGAAACACATGTTTAAATATTACTTTCATTCATTAATGTATGAAAAGTTTATATAAACAGATTTCCTGCCGTACACTCATATATATGAGTGTACGGCAGGAAATCAGTTTTGCCCTGAGTACATATGAATGAAGACACGATCATGTGTAAACCAGCTTCTTACAAATCATGCCCTGGAGGCCGTTATATTCATAAGAACTTGTCAGATCCTGTTACAGTAACAACCGAAGCATGCTGTATGACTCAAGAGACAGACAAACAGCACACGTATGCCTCATCAACAGGACTGCAGAAATTGTCGTTCTGACTGATTGATTATACTTTTTTCAAATTATTTTATTTTCAATTACCCTAGTCAACTATGTTTATAAATTATAATAAATTTGAATGGCCATTACTATACTAATAAAATGGTCTTACTATACTTATTCTAATTGGCTACATTGCATAATGAACCTGTTAGAGTGGACTCACTTTTAAAGAAATCCAGCATGGAGCTTTCTGTCTTCTTGGGGTCTTCTTTCATGATGTCACCCTCCAGTTCAAAAGACTGCAAAAAATACTTTCTAATTAGCATATTAGAAAGATTTCTGAATGATCATGTTACACTGAAGACTGGAGTAACAATGCTGAAAATTAACCTTGACCGTCATCCTGACAGGGATAAATCACATTTTAAAATATGTCAAAAATAAAAAATAAAGTTTTTTTAAATGAAGGTGCTATATGGTGGAGAGATTATAGGAAGCTTCTCTGTGTGGCTTTGAACAGCATCGGTTTAAATGAGTAAAATGCTACATTTGTATTAAGAACATTATAGCAACTCTTCCTGATTAAAAAGTGCAAAATGTTTTCTCCCATGTTTCAAAAATCAGTGCCATAGAAGTGTTAATTTGTCATTAAAACAAAACCATGACTGACCTTCTCTACATGAAGCGATTTGGGGAAGAAGAAATAAGGGATTGAGGTCAGAGCTAGACCTCCAGCAGTGATGAGCAGACCCATCCACCATGCACCAACCCAGCGAGGGTCAGTAGGGGTCAATTCCAATGCCTCCCCTAGAGGAAAGAAACTGGATGTAACACTGCAGCTGTCTACAATTAAAGGATTACTTCACTTTAAAATGAAAATTTCCCCATGATTTACTCACCCTCAAGCCATCCTAGGTGTATATGACTTTCTTCTTTCAGACAAATACAATAGGAGTTATATTAATAATTACCCTAATGCTCCCAAGATTTATAATGGCAGTGCACGGAAACCACCTGTTTGAAGCTCAAAAAAGTGCATTCATCCATCATAAACGTACTCCACACGGCTCAGGGGGTTAATAAAGGCCTTCTTAAGCAAAGCGATGCATTTGTGTAAGAAAAATGTCCATATTTAACATGTTATAAAGTAAAATAACTACCTTTCGTCCTATTGTATTCGTCTGAAAGAAGAAAGTCATATGCACCTAGGATGGCTTGAGGGTGAGTAATTCATGGGATTCATTTTTATTTTAAAGCGAAATAATCCATTAACAGTAACATAAAGAAAAAGAATACTTTTTTGTTGTAAACAAACCTGTGCTGGATCTGTCCACATCCACATAAATACGCAAAACTACAGAGCCCAGGAGGAATCCAAAAGAAGGCCCAAACACTGACAAAGCAAAGAGAATGGCTGCAACATACAACAACAGGAATGTCAATAATCATTACAGTTCTTTCATTGAACATTATGAAACTCTTGTAAAAAAAAAAACTAAACGAACCAATATAGAGAGGTGAATTCCCAGCCCCTGCAAAGTCATCTATATAAGATATGCCAAAAGGTTGGATGGGGACAGAACCGATTCCGAAAAGCAGTTGGGCCGTAGCCATTAACACCCAAAATTTACTGGTGTCCACAAGCTTCCGTGAATCCTCCTGACCACAAGCCTCGGCACCAGTTGAATTCCCACGCACATCACACATGTCCTGTCTGCTCGCTGTTGAATTAAAACACAGAAATATAACACGTTCATCCAAACAGCTATCAATCACATCAGCCACCCAGATATTTGTATTTAGTAACATTTATAAATGTTTACTGGAATGATGAAGACAAAATATCTAGGGTCTGCATTTTTCACTTAAAACGTGATGGGTGAAGGTGCTACTGAATGTTAAATAAAATCATTTACTCACCTCATGTTGTTTCAAACTTTCATTAACACAAACTGAGATATTTAGTAAAATGTCCAAGCTGCTCTTGTTCACACAATTGGCTTTATGCAGAATGTGAAAAGAACAAACAGGAAAACAGGTTGAAGTTTAAAAAACTTTTAAGGCAATCAGCTAAGCTAGCTAGTTCTTTTTATTGTTGGCATTTTATTTGATTTAATTATCTGTTAGTAAGAAGAAGAAAAATAAAAAATAAAATTTTTAAATAATCTGCATATGCAATGGAGATCAGTTATGCTTATCTTTGCTTAGTATCTTGAGTAAAACAGCTCTATATTTAACAAAGCACATACAAAAGACCTTAACCGGAAGCAATGCTACCTGTTTTACAGAATACAGAAGTTTGTTGAGCACCATTCACTTTTATTGTATGCAAAAGAGCAGCTTGGACACTCAACTGAAGAAAGAAAGGCATACAGGTTTGAAATAACATGAGGGTGAGTTATTAAAAAAAGAAAAGAAAACATGGCTTTAAAGACTTATGTAAGTTTCCTTTAACCTTTGCATAACATTGTAATGTTGTGCCAAATGACAGTATCTGCAGGCAGAATAGGGTAAGTGAGAGAATGAAGCAAAAATAAAAGGTCTAAGGAAGTTTAGGGAGATAACCATTATCTCTTGGAGTAAATTCCTTTTTCTTTTCTGATCAGTCAGGCAGTCTTATCTCTACAGTATCCCTCCACTCCTTTGTCCTAATCTCTTTCCCTTTTTCTCTGTATCCTCTCCCTCTTAAACCTCAATCCATTTATTTCTTCATGTTTTTTTCCCAACCTAATTCTAAACCCTGTCTAAGAAGGGAGACTAGGGCCAAAATGGAGTCTCTCGGCAGCAACTTCCTGTAGACCTGCCAACCCTGTTATGTCTAAGCTGATGTTTATCATTCAGCTGTGTTATTTTAGATCCCCTCTTTGTTGTGTCTGGTTTTCTTCAAAGTGTCCTGAGCCTTTTTAAATGAATATGACGATAGTATAATTTTGATGAGCTTAGAGTCTAAGATCCTCTACTCAGGGCATGAAACAATATGAACATGCATAAAAACAAACTAAGACAGAAATTGGGGAGAAAGTGCAGAGCTCATTCCAAAAGATGTGTACATTTTCCAAATAACTTTACGCTTTGTAAAATTCACATTAATTGGTTTCATTGAGACAAATATGGATGCTAATGGCCTGAATGACACTTACCATGAAGAACAGAATCAAAGGTGTAGGGCTGGGACAGGAAGTGAGGTAGAGCTAAGATCATGGCACTTATCGCCATTAGCAGGCCACCCAGTCCAATGAATCGAGGTCGATGAACCCGACTGCCCATGTAACTGACAAACGCTATCAGCACTGTGTTCCCTACCTAAATAGAAAAAGCAGAAAAACAAGTCACATAAAGCAGCCTGTATTTTTTCTTATTGCACTTATACAATACACCAGGATCCTGACAACAGCAGGATGTTTTTGATTATTTGTAGATATCCTACAGTATAAAGCCTGTTCCATGTTGAAAAGATGAGCATATGTACTATAGTCATCCGTATGTTTTGTTTTGAATGTGGTCTACAAGGCTACTTAACTATCTTGACTAGCTTAGACCTCTCTAAACATCCAGCCACTTCAGAAAGACCATGTTGGTTGCAGGGTTATTATCATTTCTAAAACTAAAACCATGAAGAACATTTTCATTACTTTTCAGGGTGGACTGTTTTAAGTTAATGCATTATTTATTTTTATAAAAATACCTTATATATGGCATAATTAGGTATTCACATAAAAAGAGTACAATTTTAGTTACTAGCCAGTATTTGAGATCTGTGTCTGTTGCACATGCTAATTTCCCCTATTTCTACATTTAGAAGACCTTTGCTGTCATTTAACGCTCACTTAAAACAGTTCATGTGAGTACAGTGGTTCAACCTTAAAATTATAAAGCGACAAGAATACTTTTTGTGCGCCAAAAAAACCAAAATAATGACTTTTCAACAATATCTAGTGATGGCCGATTTCAAAACACTGCTTCGAAGCTTTACAAATCTTTTCGAATCAGTGGTTCATAGCACCAAAGTCACGTGATTTCAGTAAACAAGGATTCGTTATGTTTTAAGTGTTTTGAAATTTCAATAGTTCACGTGACTTTGGCAGTTTGATACGTGATCCGAACCACTGATTTGAAGCAAAAGATTTGCAAAGCTTCGAAGCAGTGTTTCAAAATCGGCCATTATTAGATATTGTTGAAAAGTCGTTATTTTGGTTTTTTTGGCGCACAAAAAGTATTCTTGTCGCTTTACAATATTAAGGTTGAACCACTGTAGTCACATGAACTGTTTTTAATATGTTTTAGTACCTTTCTGGGCATCTGAAAGTGTTAATTATCTTGCTCTCAATGCAGGCATCAGATTTTATCAAAAATATCTTAATTTGTGTTCTGAAGATGAACGAAGGTCTTACAGGTGTAGAACAACATGAGGGTGAGTAATTAATTACATAATTTTCATTTTTGGGTGAACTAACCCTTTAAAGTTAATATTTAAAACACTAATAATTTAACACGCTTAAATGTGTAATCTAAAAATAAATATAAATACACTTGTATTTATATTTGTACACTTGAGTTTCAATGGTTCCACTTAAGCATGCCATAGATGACTCTTTGAAAGACTGTATGGAATGATCTGTATACCTCATGGAGGGAAGAGATGGTTCCTGAGGAGAGGCTGTCAAGGCCATAGCGTCTCTCGATTGTAGTGATTGTGCTCTTGAAGTAAGAGCTATATAAGAGTTGAGTGATCTGGAGCAGGCCATGACACAACACGAAGATCTACAGGAAGACAGAGAAAGAAAGTGTATGAGAACTCTCAGACATACGGGTTATGATTACAGTGCACCCAGTGTACTAAACATTCTCCTATGATTAAAGGAACCTGGTGTTCTATGATCTGACTGAGCAAGTGCATTCATCAGTATGATGTTACAGCGTCACATGGTAGTTATTTGAAAAAGCACATCTGGAGCTAAACAACAACTCCCTAAATTTAGAGTTTCATTCCAAATCTCTACAGACAGTGAGATCTGGGACTTTGATCTTCACTGCCTCACCTCAGAACATGCAGGTTAACCACACTGATTTCACAATATATTTGAGTTCACTTAATAAATAGGGAAAAGGCAACATAGGTTAAACCAAACATAGAGCTTTTAGAATCACCTTCAAGATTTACACTGTTGTTTTAATTCAGCTATTAAAAGCTGCCGTTGCCTCAAAAGCTCCTCATTGTGCAAATAAGTGATAAATCAAAAGCTGTTCATAAAATGGAAAACCAGAGCAGCGGTGTCTCTGCTTTCCATTAGTATGTGACACTGTTCTATATATTTTCAAAGCCTAGAAAGAAGTTCTACCATTCTTAGAGTCAACCTGAAACGAAAATTCATCCTAGCTATTTTGTAAATGCATGTTATAGATCTAATTATGAATGTATCTGGCATGTTTCATCTTTTATGTCTGTCATGTTATGTCATAACTCAAACTTCTGGTGAAAACAGAAGACAAACAGACAGCCCCTTTATCAGGTTTTGCCGGATCAGTGTGTTACCCCTGTCAGAGTTTGTTGGCATCTGTTTTCTGTGATTAAACAGGCTGAATTGGAATTAGAATGTCTGAGAAGTGATCTGCTATAATTTGGTCACTGTCAGTATTGGTCTGCATCTGTCTGTGCAGTGCGTGAATTGGCCTTTTTGAGTAGAGATAACATGTTTCATAACATGCTTTAAGAGATGCACACGCACACAAAAAAGAAAGAAAGAAAAGGCTGAGGACAAAGCTATAGCCATATTTACTTGCTGTACTGGTTGGCAAATGATCTGATTTTCATGTTTGTCTAGAGAGTAAGCAGTATTTGTTCACCTCTCTTGAGTGAGGCTCCTGATGATAAGCCATAAATGCAGTGGAGATAAAGGCTCATAAATTTGGAACGTTTCCCTGTTTGTGTGTTTGAGAAAGACGCAGCTGCTCCCATATCATATAAAGCTTTTTTGTGCACAAGACGTCATGAGCACAAGCAGAGGAAAGTTCGCAGAGTTTTCAGTGGTATGAAGCAATCTGATGGGGCATGTAGAGATCTGGACTGGATTTCCTAAACAAACACAAGACATAAATCCCTCTCCTTTGCTCGCCGCCAGCTCTCAATTGCAGGCAAAAGCACTATGCTTTTCGATGGCTTCTAGAACAGCTAATGCTCCTATTAAATCTTCGGCTTTATGGTTTGTTAGCACACATAATAGCTGCTTTTGACACAGTTGCTACGATTTCTTTCTTGTTTTTCAGGGAATGGGCTTTTAATTACAGAAATATTTTGATAGGCTGTGTCCACTCAAGCAGCCCAACTAAATGCCTTTGTTAGACGTTTGAATGGCAGCTCTGTGCCTCTTTCTGCCCCAGTGCCAGTTCCACATTCATTCGGTTCAGCTTGAATTATTCGACACACAGAAGCCACGTCTGTATCCTTTCACGTATAATGTTACAAGGAAGCTTGAGCGGATTTCTCTTTTTTATTGTTTTTTTTCAAGTCTCTCTGATAAATCAACACTATAAGCAATCTTTCTCCAGAGGCCATTACTCAATATGTGTCCCTCAGGGACAGTAGGTGTACTATGATCAGGGCATGTTACTATATTGACAGCTATTAGGCCACAAAAGTGCAGGCGATAGCACATGTACAGCATAACTTGACATAAGTTCCTGCGCAAATTACAGCTGGCGGATTCATCAGTGCGTAACAAGTTCTCCACAAGCAGTTGTAAATCTTTTGCAGAGCTGGCACACGTTTGATCATTCGCTGCGTCGTGAATGACTGTTATAGCCTTGGGTAAGCACAAAGCATGCTGAAATATTTGTTTAGCATTGAAGCAATGTGTGAATCGTTTTTGGAATTTTGGAAGAACAAAAATAAAACAATCCTGCCAAATGTAAGAGAAAATTATTGTCAGACATTTGTCCTACTGTTACCTCATGCATTTAGACCCTGGCAGGCTGCTTTACGCATTCTAGGAAATTAGAAAAAAGAGTCAAATTACTTTTTCTATAGAGGCATCTGCTTTTCATTTATTCTTTATCACATTAGTCTGTAAACTGTTCTTAAACTTTTTGACTTTTTTTCACAATTATTCTTGTGATTCCAGAGTTTCGATGATTTCATAAAGAACCTTTAACATCCATGGAACATTTCCATTGCACAAAAAGATCTTCTTTCGACTTGCGCAGTATGCGTACGCTCGTCTGCCAGAAGCTAGTTATTTGAAATTATAATTTATAATGTTTTAAATATGGATATTTTTCTTACAAAAACGTATCCCTTCGCTTCAAAAGGCCTTTATTAAAAGGTTAGTTCATCCAAAAATGAAAATTCTGTCATTAATTACTAACCCTCATGTCGTTTCACACTCATAAGACCTTTGTTCGTCTTCGGAACACAAAATAGGATATTTTTGGTAAAATCCGATGGCTCAGTGAGGCCTGCATTGACAGCAAGATCATTAACACTTTCAGATGACCAAAAAGCTACTAAAGACATATTTAAAGTTCATGTGACTACAGTGGTTCAACCTCAATGTTATGAAGCGACGATAATACGGAGCATGTATCAAACTGCCAAAGTCACGTGAATTCAGTAAACGAGGCTTCATTACGTCATAAGTGTTTCAAAATTTCAATGGTTCATCACTGGGGGTGCGTGACTTTGGCAGTTTAGTACATGCTCCGGACCACTGATTCAAAACAAAAGATTCGTAAAGCTTCATGAAGCAGTGTTTTGAAATCGCCCATCACTAGATATTGTTGAATAAAGTCATTATTTTGTTTTTTTGTCGCACAAACAGTATTCTCGTCGCTTCATAACATTAAGGTTGAACCACTATAGTCATATGAACTGTTTTAAATATGTCTTTATTTGCTTTCTGGGCATCTGAAAGTGTTAATTATCTTGCTGGCAATGCAGGCCTCACTGAGCCATCAGATTTGATCAAAAATATCTTAATTTGTGTTCCGAAGATGAACATAGGTCTTACAGGCATGGAACGACATGAGGGTGAGTAATTAATGACATAATTTTCATTTTTGGGTGAACTAACCCTTTAACCCTCTGGAGCCATATGGATTACTTTGATTATGAATGGATGCATTTTTGTTTGTTTGTTTGTTTTAAAACATGGCCCCCCATTCACAACCATTATAAACCTTGGAGGACTAAGGATATTTTTAAATATGTCTCTGATTGTGTTTGTCTGAAAGAAGATAGTCATATACACCTAGGATGGCTTGAGGGTGAGTAAATCATGGGATAATTTTCATTTTTGGGTGAACTAACCCTTTAAGATTGCATAATAAAACAACATTGTTAAAGGGATAAATAAATAAATATGAAGTTTACAAGTTTTATTATATGACTGAACTGCAATCTTGACAAACAGATTTGGAGATTTAAGTGAGTTCAAATTGATTTCCCCATTCAAGTAGATTGTAGAAATTGTTTGACTATTGCCAACACAGAAAGACCGAGATGACCGCAGAGTGAACTTGCATGCCTTTAGGGGACTTTGATAGAGTGTCATTAGTTTTGAATCAGCAGAGCATTTTAATGATGTTTGAATTGCACTGACATCGTAGATCAGGCCTAATGTTCTTAGCATACAGTGAGTGATTCAAACTCCACAGATAGAAAACCAGTGATGAAAGATTCAATGAACGTGCTGAAAAGCTGTTCCTGTCGTCTGTCCAGACCTGGATTTTCCCTCCTCCTCAGCAGCTATTGTGCTACAAAAAGAGTCCTGCTGAGTAAAGAGAATCAGGGGAAGAACTGACTTTGATGTTTGATGTTGTACATGCTTCTCTGCACTGCTATCACGTGTTACAGGAGCCATTAAGCAGACATTTTCGGATTTCCTCAGGATATAAAGCTTAAACAGTCCAAAAAGTACAAGCCCAACGTCCCAATCATTTTTTCCCATCCTGTGCACCACAGCTACAAAAATAACAGGACATTCAGGAGCTGTTTTACAAGCACAGTCCAGTTCTGTATTCTATTCAGATTACAAGAACACATTTAGTGGAAAAACATAATGACTACAAAATAATAACGTCCCTCAAGTCTACATCTGAGAAAATGATGAACTTGATAGCTATGTTTGAATTCCCAATTTTTCCCAATGAATGGCTTCAAAGAAAAATCTTGCAAATGGGAGTCAAAAAAGTCAGCAACGATTTAATGAAATCAACTGAAAAAAATTAGAGAAGCTGTTCCAAACTAATGCAATACAGATTTAACAATTCTTTTTCTCAGTAAAGAGTAAATGCATGACAATATTACATACTGCCAAGAGCAAATCAGTGGATGGTGGAATAGATGGAAAAATGCAAGATTAATGTAACAGTCTTTCTTAACATTTTACTCATTTCTTTGTCAACATGTGCAATCTTATTCTTAAGATGACCTGTAGAACCAAATAAATGACATTCCCCCTCTGAAATTTCTGATAACAAGCTCAAGAAAACAACGTCATTTTGAAATCCAAGCCCGCATTTATCTAAAATAATGTAGATAAATGGCCGATATATTAATATCTTTTTTCAGATTTGAACAGAATTATGTAACATGTAATTGCAAAAAGTGTGCAAAATAGTGAAAAAACAAGCCATGTTATATATCAGTATTACCTGTCAATATAAATGAGTTTAAATCTGAAAAGGGTTTGGGGTTTGTAAACAGGCCAAGTGCATCGAACAGCACGTTCTACACCTTTCAACATACGTCATCACTGCCTGACTCATTCTGATGAACAAAACACATGTATGCAAAACCTGTCCGTTTAACATGAGCAGCTTTGCTCCATTGGTTACACAGACACAAATACTCAATCCATTTACACATTCTTGCAACACTCTCACACCCTTATTGCAAACACATAAAGTCTAAGTCAGAGCTGAGTGCATTTGTGTGTCATAGCTAAGCAAAATGAACAGTAACTTCCAAAAGAACCATACAACGCATGACTTTGGATCGCCAGTAGTCTATTTTTTGATTTTGGAGAGTATGTGAAGCTTCTCATGAAACTTGTACTCTCATTCATTAGAAATAAATTACCACAACAACAGTCAATGCCCTAATAAGGGGGCGAAAAGGAATTCCATAGAATGGACTAAGGCAGACGCTTCTGTATCTGTGTCATATCAAGCTGTCTTAGCTATTATAATTACAAACAACCATCTTCATTGGAATTGTTTCTGGTCAGTGTTTTTGTAACATGCCAATATTATCACAATTACAAAAAACAGATTTGAAGTGGGTGTGAAACACTTAGGTGAACAAATTTTCTTCTCTCCTTTTAATGTGACACAAACAACCTCTGGGCTGGTTTGTCACAGGTGATTTGTGATTACAGGTGATTACTTTTGGTGGAGTGATGATGACTCGAAAGCATTTTTCAACTCCAGACAAACTCAGATGGAATTTTCTATAATGCCCAATCACCAGGATATGCTATAGGGGTTGATCACTGTGAAATTGAGAAAGTGCAACAAGTGAACAATAGGTTACATACTCAGATTTCCAACTGAATCCATTCTGATTTAATATTCTGAACATTCTGTTTCTGAACCCTAAACTTTGCACATCCGGATCAGTGCCCCAAATCACCTCTACATACAGATTTTTAAGCAAATATTTAGTAAATATTCAGTCTACTCCATTGACCAGTTCATAAGATCTCTGGTCAAGGTATTTTTTGAATCCTACTGAGAAGATTTAAGTGTTTACATGCTTAGTTTTTCCCTACTCATTATATTATTTCAGGTCTACACTATCCCTTTTCAATACAATGGAAATTTCATTTAGATCGAGCTCAGTTGGATCGTTTGAGGTGTTTACATGAAGGCTTTTCAATCCGACAGAGCCATCGATCCAAATATAAACAGATTAATATGGTGCATAAACAGCAACGATGGTCAAGATCTACTGAGAGAAATGAACAGCTTTATCAATCACATATAAATCCATGAATCTCTGGCAAAGCCAAGCTGAAATAGTTTTGACACCACTTTGTAAGACAAAACACTCTGTGGTCAGGGGATCTTTCTCCAGACAATCTCCAAACACAAAAACAAGATAATTAAATGTCAAATGCATGACAGACATAATGCGCGAGATGACAGAACCATATTTTTTGTCTAATAGCCCTACATTCCACAGACATTTGCTTGAGAGTATAACTTGAATGAATGCAGTTCATGCTGTCCTTTAACTAAGCATCGCTTCTGGCAAGACATCTGATATACTGCCTCTTCATCCACAGCTGCTTCAAACTGACAGAAGTCTATCTGCACTGACAGTCAGAAACAGTGAAACCTGTTTCTGCTGTCAAACACCTTAAATTAAACATTCAGGGCTTCAAACAATCTGGCTTTACAAGTGTGAAAGACATAAAGCATGACTTGTATTCAGTGAACCTGTTTACTATTCACATTGATAAGCGGGATGAAGGATTTTATATGAAGACTTTATAATCCTAGAGTTTAGGCACACAATGTCCTGGTGGTTTCATTGATACATTTACAGTATTAGATATTATTATTATTAAATTAAGGTTTGATTTGATTTTTTTAATTGAAGGACTGTGAACTAATAAAACATAAAGCCCTAAGAACTCACAAGTTAACAAAAGTTCAGGTTCAAAGTCCAAAGCCAATAAAAATGATAAATAATAATAATAATAAAAAAAACAGTACAAATAATAATATAATGTACCACCACTGAAAGTCACATCACCAAAAACAATGGCAAGTGCATTGCCTTTAAAATGATAATTAAACAATTTAGAAAAAATAATGACAGTCTACTAATGACAGTGAACAACTTTATACTATATTTATATCTTAAATAAACTAATTAAATTAACCTAATATTGATATTGTATGAGTCTTTATCAATAACAATATTATCAACAACAACAACAACGACCATAAAACAATAATGATAATTTACCTTTATGTTACAAAACAACGCTGGCTTGGGTTTCTTAATGTCTTTGGCGTATATGTCCATGCTGAGAGGTGAAGCTGGTTGTTTCAACAAGGATGAACAAGACACGTTTCCACTTCGGTGATCGTCTATGGGGGATTATATGACCATTATCGGTGATGTCACGAGCCCTGCCTAAAGCTCATCGACCCCGCCCACTACTCCACGCGCGATTGTTTTGGTGATCATTATCTTTCCCCATATGACAGAACGGATTTCATTTCTTCATATTACACGGTCGTACTGCACTCTCAGTAAGGAATCTGTGCAAACACGTATCATAAACAGCGTAAATCATTTAGCTACATTCCATTTAATGATAACAGAGGAGAACAGGATAACTTGTGCTCTTCTATTTGTGCGCGTGGGGTTATTACATTGAACATGCATTTGTAATAATGATTTTTGACACGAATTTTTACTTATCTTTAAAATAATGTTATCTATCTATCTAATTATATAATAAAATATTTTAATCTTTTAAAAAATCATGTTTAAGTATCTATAAACCGGGGTTTTCAACTAGTGGACTGTGAAATGTGTAGAAATAGCTTTAAAGTAATAAAACTGTGTCTAAATTAGTTTTATATTGTACATTCATTATCTCTTAGGCATAATATAAGTTTATGTTGATTACACGTGTTACAGGAAAATGATATATCTTTGTTTACTGAGAGTGCATATTCAATCAAATAAAATACACACATATGGAAAATCTGACACAAATATAGGGTATATAATAGGCTACAACACCAGAAAGAGCAAAAACCATACATTGCATATAGCCCTATTTGTAATCACATAGGTTCAAATAACTATTTAGTAAGTGAGGCTGTTTTTTTCTCATTTAGTTCTATAATCATTTAGGTCTGCCTTAATGGCTTTGATAATTACATACCTGTCTTTGAGAGTTTTAAACTGAAGTGGTTTGTCTGTGCATCAGTGATTTCCACTGCTTTTACAGCTCCAAAATTCAATAGATTTTAACGGCACTTTCAAATAAAGTCACACACAATGAACTTTGGGATATTGCAGGCAGACAACTCACAGTTGATGGAGAATGAGTTATTTACAATGGCATTCCAAAGCACAATTAAGGCTTGGATGCATGTATATATGTATATAAAAAAAACCTACTGCACCTTACAGAATAGAAATTCAAAGTCCACCACTCCTACATACTCTAATGCTTTCTGCGTCATACTGACGATCATGACCTGAGCCTGTGTGAGTCTCTGTCCATCTCTGCCCTCTATAGGGTCAAAGTCTTACACCAACTTTCTGTATAGCCAGTTACATTTAAAATGTTCTCTTTAATTTTACGTTTCATATCAACATTTAGTGGTGTCACTAAAGAATTCCCTTATGGCAGGCTTTCCCTAATGGGCCTTGTGTACCTTGTGCTCATGTACATTGTTCTGAAGTCAAGCAAAGTGAAACCTTGGAAATGAGTGCACAAATGATCTCACTGAAGAGGCCATAAATATTACATCACCTACGTCCCATTGAAATACATTGTTGTAACATTATTCTTTTCTGACAAGTTTCCAAGAAGTGCTTAGATTGGCATTATGACAGAGCTATTCTCTTAAAAAGATAGTTTACACAAAAATGAAAATTGTGTCATTTACTCATTACTTACATGTCGTTCCAAACCTTAATGTTTTTCTGTGGAACACAAAAGATGACTTTTGTTCTTCCATAAAATAAATATCAATGCGGTCCAATGTTGTTAGGGCACCAGCATATTTCAAAATATCTTACTTTGTGTTCTACAGTACAAAGAAAAATGAGTTCCACTTTATTTTTAAGGTATCCTTGTTACAGTGTAGTTATACCTTTAAATACTGATTAATATTAATTAATTAACAACATGCACTTACTTTAGGGTTTGGTTTAGGGTTAATTACATGTAAATATGCATAATTTACTGATATTCCCAAAGTAAGCATATGTAAAATATCATATGTAGCAAGAAAAACGCAAAATAAAGTGTTACTGAAAAATGTAGGCAACACAAATGAGGACATTTTTAATGAAACCTGCAAGATTTCTGTCCCCTAAAATCCATTTCCCCCAAAGTGTCATGCTTCAGAAAGTTCATGAAAACAGCATAAAAGTAATCCCCCCCCCTTTACATATGATGAACAGATTTAATTTAAGCATTTATTCACAACGGTGAATTCCAGACCTTGAATCTGATTGGCCAATAGCGGTGTTATTCATGATAAAGCAAGACTACGACCGCTTCACCCAATGGTTCTCTGCATCACTGCGCAACACCCTATGTATGAGAACGGTTCATAGTCTGTTTTTATTTGAGCTCCGTGAGATGACGCATATTATACCTAGGAACATTCTGTTGCTGTTCCCGGTTACAGTGGAAGGACAGCATTTATTGATTTTACTACATGAAAGTAGCATTTATAGTATACAATACCTTTCAGCCATTCACCATACAGCACAGCCTCTTGCACCTTATTGCTTACATAAACACTGGAAAAAAAACTGAACTGGCGCCGTGTTCGTTCCGTAAGTTGAATAGGGAAAAGGCGTAGGACATACAGCGTAAGCTTTTTGAAGAATACGGAAAGCGGAAGCACGTGCAAGGCGATCATTTGTTTATAAAGCATATACAGTTGTATTTTTTTCGAAAATGACCGATCGTTTCGCTAGATAAGACCCTTATTCATCGTCTGGTATCGTTTAAAGCCCTTTGAAGCTGCACTGAAACTGTAATTTTGACCTTCAATCGTTTGGAGGCCATTGAAGTCCACTTTAAGGAGAATAATCCTGGAACGTTTTCATCAAAAACCTTAATTTCTTTTCGACTGACGAAAGAAAGACATGAACATCTTGGATGACATGGGGGTGAGTAAATTATCAGGAAAATTTAGTTTGAAAGTGAACTAATCCTTTAACTCTGGGGATTTTGCTGTGCATAAAATATGGTAAACTGAAGCTCAACGATACTTGCTTGCCATGCAAGTACCATAAAAATGTAGGAGTCAAGAGATGAACGAAAATCTTATGGGATGACAGGAAGGTGAGCGAAAGACAGAATTTACATTTTTGGTGAACTATAAGTGAATTCAACAATGAAGGCAAACTAGAAGTGTCATTGTGGAGCTCCATTAAAATAAAACACTACATAAAGCAATAATACTTTGTGAAACTGACAGCACAACTTGCTAAACTGGGAAAGAACACAGAATGGAAAAAAGTTAAGTAATCATCTACTTAAAAGTTAACCTTTTTTCTTTTTCTTTACTTTTTAAATAAATGCTTGTAAGACAGAACCCTGAAAAAAAAAAAAAAGGATCACACTCCCCACCATTCCTTCCTTTGAAACCTTAACATGGAAAAAGAGAGGAGTGGTTTTACAGGTCAGTTATACAAGAGACATACATTTTTCTAATTCAATATCCGGAGGACACAAAGAGCAGGTCACGGATTGTGTCAGTGAGTGCCGTTTCAGCATGCTGTGCTTGTCAAATTCTTCGGTATTGGTTTGTTGAATATATTTCTGCCATTTTCTGAGATTAAGCTGTATTATAAAGAATAAAGCATGTCAGAACCTGGGAAAGGAGAACAAGATCTTCGAAGAGGGTGATAATCTTTCTAAACCACTTCTCCAATTTAACACTAAGCACATTCAGCCTTCAGAAGAAAAAAAAAAAATGAAAAGAAAGATGACTTTCCATTACAGCATCACATAAAATTGAAAACGTTTAGAGGCTTTATTCTCTTTGTGGCTGCAACAAAACAATGGATATTTTATCCCTGCATAACATAAACAACGAAAGAAACATAAGAGTTATGTCATAGATTTAGCAATGCTAATATTTCTTTAACAGTAAGAGAGAGGGGGGAAAAAAATACTATGTATAAATACAAAATTACGGGGCAAACTGGATTAGTCACGTTTCAAAGTGATATATAAAAATCTTAAATAAATATCTATATAATAAAACTAAACTAATTGTTAATTATTCAATGTGTACTCCATTTAGAGCTAGAATGCCATTACAAATGTAAGTACTTCCATACACTTCATACGAAAAACATGTGAAACCGCTAACTTTAAGCTACGCAAAAATGTAGTACATTGATATAATCAGCGGTTAAACTACAAAATAACTGTCGTCAAGTTACAGTGAATAAGGATTGCACAAAGATGATGTAGTCAGCCACCCCACAAATTACTGATGGCCTTTTGGCTGCTCTCTTAAGATAAACATTTGCACAATGTTATTGCGTATTAAAAGCAACACTTTAGGGGAAGGGGGAACAGTTCTTAACAGCTCTGATCACTAAAAATAGATGCTTCCATTGTATCAAGAACCAAGAGGTAAGTTTAAAACCATCCTCCAGACCTAATCATGCATCAAAAGCAACAAACGCCAACACCCAACACTGAGATCCCATTTTATTTAGGCCTCATTTAATTGATAGGTATGAATTCAGTTTACACAAAACCCTTTAAAAAAGTCAACATGCAGTGATCACAAGGATAGAAAGAAGAGCCTATAGATTCAGAACAAAAGATTTGAAAATGGTGTCTAGGCCGTACACTTCAAATATTCACAGTGACTCATGTTTCTTTTCTTGTCCATGTATTCATACAGTTTTAAACATACAAGGAAGGCATTGTTCTGACACAGAACAGTCAAACATCAAAAGCTTTAGGAATTTGAAAAAACCCTGTATCAAATTCCAGTTTGACTTGCAGGATCCCAACACGCTGCTTTACATCTCCACGACCATCTCATAATTTAAGGAGGTAAAGCTTATGGTCAGCTGTAGGGCTCTACCATCTTTAGTTCCAAAAGGAAAAAGATAACGTCTAGTTTACGTACCAATTGCTGTGTCCGGGCTGAGGCTTTTTTCTGTACATTTATTGTAGTGGAGACCAGTTTCTCTCACCAAATTATTTCAAAAACAAATAACGCAGGACATAACGCAGTGGAGATTAAGCTCCTCTCACTGAAGACTTTGAAAATATATGTACAGATTACTCCGAGCAATATTTAAAATATCCAGAAGGAAATTTCAGAACAGTTTCTTGTCGTTTCTATTGTTACAAAAAGAAAAAAAAGCTCCTTTGTGAAACAAAGAGAACAGCAGCTTCCTGTGGATATCCTAATACCAGCATCCCAAACAAATGTGGATGATATTCTTGAGAATCAGAAAGAGTCCTTGATATTTCACACAGCTGTGATATAAAAAATAGATACTGACCTCCGAAGCTACACCTTCCAAACAAAGCCACATTTCATATCGCATGAAATTAAAACACTTTACAAAATGGCTAGTTTTCTTATAAAGTAAGGCACTGCAATAATGTTTATTCTCTGGAATAGTGCTGTTCAACATCTCAGGCTGGTTTGAGTGAGTTTAGACGTAGGCCCCCAAAGCTGCATGGAACTCAGTGAGGCATTGGACGAGCTGTTGGAATTTTGGTCTCTCTTCTGGATCCAAGGCCCAGCAACACGCCATCACTGCAAATCTGAAACCGAGAACATCCTCATATAAGCAAAGCATTTACTTTTATCAGATCTGTGAGGTGACTGATGAAGCCGCAGCAGATTTATTAAAGAAAAAAAAAATGCTGGGTCAACAAGGAGTATCGGTCTTGATTACATTTGAAAGCAACAATTGAAATGGGCTTGAGTGAAAGTTGAGATCACTTTATCGCTCTATTTCTATTCAAGCTCTTAAATACACAAGCCAAGCCGCAGAACTCTTATTCATCACTTATTCTCTGGAGGGAAAGAGTACTAAGCTATGATCCAATGCTGATTAGCTTTTCCTGCATTCTCTAAACTGTATTCCGGCGACTGCGTGTAAGACAATTAATTTTGCTGTGTTTGGGTCATTGACACGGTCAACAGCGCTCGTTGCTTTGTAATTCCTGGCTGGTTCGATCACCATGCTCCGGTTCCCTAGCTATTGCAGGATGCCGATAAGGGTCAGATTGTGTGGAAAGCCAGCAGTTGTACTCGGATCAAACTGTTTTCTAAAAGTTCAGTTAGTTCCCTCACAAAATAATCAAGATTTCAGAAAGTTGTTGTTACTGACACTTTTGGAGCCTTGCCAATCACTCAGGAACGCAAGTTCACGATAGTTTATTTATTTTTATCGTGTTTGCAAGATTAACTCAGTAGATGAAAATGAAGTTGTATTCTTAAATTGATTAAAATATCAAACTTACAATTCATCAGGGCAGTTGATGGGTTGTGCTATTCTGTAGCCATCCTTCAAATAGGCGGCCATCTCGAAGGGGTCGATGTCAACGTAAGGAGTCTGTCCCAAGGTCATCAGCTCCCACAGAGTTACCCCGAAAGCCCACTGTAGGGAAACAACACACAAGAGCTCAGGCCAGGCTAAGAGAGGCACAATGACTGAAACAGAAAGATGATCCCTCCTTTTCAACAAGTGATGAGATCACTTGAGGCAGACATTATTTATAAACAGAGATAGTATTTACAGATCAGTATCTAAATGCAGAAAAATAGGACATGCGGGAAATTTCTTGCGGGAAATAATTCCACAAATGCAAAAACAAACAAACAAACAAAAAAAACAGGTATGCATGACCACATAATAATAAAAATAAATGATTAAGATTAACATTCACTGAATCTTTAAAAAATAATAATAATGTGTTAGTGTTATTTTTATTTATTTAGTTCTGTTGTTTTTGATACTTCGCAATTGAAAAAAAATAAAACATTTATAAACAAATATAATTTTTAGTAAATATGAAAAGGAATATTAATATTTTATAGTGTATTCATACACTCACTGGCCACTTTATTAGGTACACCTGTTCAACTGCTCGTTAACAACGATCTAATCAGCCAAATCACATGGCAGCATTTAGGCATGTAGACATGGTCAAGAGAATCTGCTGAAGTTCAAAGTGAGCATCAGAATGGGGAAGAATGGTGATTTAAGTGACTTTGAATGTGGCATGGTTGTTGGCACTAGACGGGATGGTCTAATATATCAGAAACTGCTGATCTACTGGGATTTCATGCACAGCCATCTCTAGGGTTTGCAGAGAGCGCTCAGAAAAAGAAAAAATATCCAGTGGGCGGAAATGCCTTGTTGATGCCAGAAGTCACAGGAGAATGGCCAGTGGTTTGAGCTGATAGAAAGTAACTCAGTAACAGTAAGTAACAGTAACTCAACCATCGAGGTATGCAGAAGAGCATCTGTGGAGGAACTTTGAAGCAGATGGGCAGCAGCAGAAGACCACACCACAGAACAGGAAACTGAGGCTACAATTCATAAAATTGGACAATAGAGGATGGGAAAAACATTGACTGGTCTGAAGAGTATTGATTTCTGCTGCGACATTCAGATGGTATGGTCAGAATTTTCATTAACAACATGAAAGCATGGATCCATCCTACCATCTTATATCAACAGTTCAGGCTGCTGCTGGTGGTTTAATGGTGTGGGGGATATTTTCTTGGCAAAACTGGGCCCCTTAATACCAATTGAGCATCGTTTCAACGCCACAGTCTATCTGAGTATTGTTGCTGACCATGTCGATCCCTTTATGACCAGTGTACCCATCTTCTGATGGCTATTTCCAGCAGGATAACACTCCAAGTCACAAAGCTCAAATCGTCTCAAACTGGTTTCTTAAACATAAAGAGTTAACTATAGTCAAATGGCCTCCACAGTCACCAGATCTCAATCCAAGCGAGCACCTTTGGAATGTGGTGGAACAGGAGATTCGCATCATGGATGTGCAGCCGACAAATTTGCAGCAACTGCATGATGCTATCATGTCAATATGGACCAAAATCTCTGAGGAATGCTTCCAGCACCTTGTTGAATCTACACCATGAAGAATTAAGGCAGTTCTAAAGACAAAAGTGGGTCCATATATATGCAATTCTTAAAAGAATTTGAATAAAAGAGAATCATAACAATCATTTAACTGTAGCAAAACACTTGAATGAGAGACCATTTCAGAAAAATGCTTCCCTATCTGGATCTGTTTGAGTCATGAGGTCCCCTTTAGGGCATTTTAGGGACATCAGCAACATTATGGAAACAAAGCATTCCAGTAACACAAAAGAAGGAAATCTGGATTTATTCCATTGATTTTGGACACAATCACAGCTTGTTCACATAGACATTTAAAAGGCTTTAAATCAAATAAATAAGAAGTCAAGCATGTCATGCATCAAGAAGTCATGCATCAAGATGTTTGTTTCTACATTATTAACTGTGAAACATACTGATGTGCAAATTAATGTAATTACTGCTCGTTATAAAAAAGTTCAAGTAAATCAAGTTTTGTTAGACACCAGTCAATTTTGGATATAAAAAATAACATAACTATAAAAAGCTGTATTACATTCAGTGCGGTAAGACAACTTTATTAACCATTCTTTATGCATTTGCCCTGCAGGAGGATGTGTTGGAAAACACCAAACTGTAAAATCATGTTTGCACTTGAGGGCAACACACACTTGAATGCAGAACACACTCAAAATGAATCCTCCCCATTCATTAAAAGACAATCCTAACCATCTTTTCTTTCTTGACATTTTAAAACAGACAGGCTTCTTTACATATAAAATAACTTTGTCTCCTGCACTGATGTGTTTGTTAAGAGGCTATGAAAGGGGAACTGGACACAGATCAAAGTTGACATCCAAGTGTAATCTGGCATTTTGTCTGGGTGGATGGTATCCTGCACTACAGCTCCTTGCGGTAAATGAATTTCCAGCGTCTCCCAGTAAACGAGTAAATTTCCATACCATGCCCCTGCTCATCACCAGCTCCTATTGTATTATGATAAACAGAACCTTAATAATTGTTCCTGGCAAGAGGGCAGCACCAGCAACTATTGTTCTGTTAGTCGGAAGGGATGCAGAGGTCAGATCGCTGACAGGTTTTGGCCCAGTGTGTCATTTATGAGGCGGCCAGGCGGCGTTCACTACTTCCTGGCTGTCTAGGGTGGGTTGTTTCCTTGGCATTTAGAGTGAGACGACGGGAATGGAGAGTGTTGCCACAAAAACACACCTTTCCAGACAAACACACACATTTGTGTGACAGGGGTTTTCTTTGCAATTTCCTAAGCTCAAGTTTGCTTAAAAGTATAGTTCACCCAAAAATTTAAATTCTGTCATCATTTAGTCACTCATGTCGTCCCAAAGACTTTTGTTAATCTTGAAAACACAAATGAAGATATTTTGACAGAATCTGACAGATTTCTGTCCCTCCATACAAAGCCCAATTCACCTAAATTTTAACACCAAGAATCAAGTGGTTTAATCCATACTTGCTTTATGCACAAGAACAAACCTCATTGGTTCTTTAGGAAGCTAAGAGTTCTTGCATGACATGCAAGTACAAACCTCATTGGTTATCGCGCATCAAGCAAACAAATTTTTAATGTCCTTTATCATATTTGATGTGCTCTACGTACAGTATATAAGTTGATAAATGTTTATATGTGAATAAAAGCCTAAATTAAATCTGTTTCTTTATGGACTTTTTATTAAGTGAAGCATCAAAGTTTTGGTGGATAAGACATTCAATGGTGGGACAGAAATCTCTCAGGTTTCATTAAAAACATTCCTTTGTGTTTCGTAGATGAACAAAATTCTCTGAAATGTGATTGTACACCTATTACAGAACTATTATCATGAATATAAACATATTAGAGAAATTCAAAAGCATGTTAACTGCTGTAATCCTGCATGTAGACAACAACACAGGCCTCAACATGTTCATGGACATCAGAAGCATGATTACTGTAATTGTCAGCAGTAACAAAGCATGATGGAGCAGATAGTATGATGTCAAAGAAGTTATGCAATTTTAAATTACCAGGATTTGGGACACAATCTGAGAGTCTATGCATGAGTGTGCAGGTACTCAGGTTTTACCGGTTCCATAAATTAATTTCTGAATATGCTATAGCAGCAAATGACTATTATAAGTGAAACAGGATACAAAATTCTTTTACAGGCAAAATATCCATAGGAAGAGAAAAACAATACATTAGAGAGAGCCTGCTGCTGGTATGAATCAAAATATTATGTGAGTGTATGTTACAGTCTGTTGCAGAAAAAGACAAAAAGAAGCAGCAACTCTTACCACATCACTGGCGCTAGAAAAGTCATTGTTGAGCAAACTCTCCAAAGCCATCCAGCGAACGGGTCGGTTCTCATTGTCCCCGAGGCAGTGATAGTCCATGGGGAAGAGATCACGAGCCAGCGCATTATCTGTGATCTTCACTTGCATGCTGTTATCAATTCTACAAGTAAAAAATAAATAAAAATACCAGAGACATAAGATATCTAAACAAAATTGCATTGATGTTAATACAAACTGATGGTAAAAAAATAAAAAATAAACATTTTCTCAAGTCTTGTGACTTTTCATATGGCAGCATTATTGTTAGCTTTGAATGGGAGGGGATTTAATAGGTTAAATATCACCTTTAATTGATGTTTGTATATATGAAATGTAAATAAATCCAGCCAACCAGTCATTGTCACAATAATTGCAATAACCGTGTGACCGTACATTATCTTTTTGAATAATCAATACCATAATGTAACACTTGGTGCAGCTGTATACTCCTGTGTATACAGCAGAAGGTGTAAGATGGTAAATAGTGTGAGAACATGAGAAATGGCACTTACACACAGTTTCTGGCAGCCAGGTCTTTGTGAATGACCTCTCTTCGTGCCAGGTAGCTCATTCCACATGAAATCTGTATTGCCATGTGGACCAGGTCTTGCTGAGAGATTGCCTGTATGTGTAACAAGAGAGTGTGGACAAAATGGTTATAGTGATCAAGACAGACATTTTAGAGGGTCACTGGAAGTGTGAGAATTTTTTTAATAAGAAAATTGCAATAAGAGAGATCCAGCAAGAGAAACTGAAAGACGCAAAAAGTGGGAACACATGAGAAGTGGGTACGCAGACACTCGTGGTCAAGTTTCACCTCTTAGGAAACCAGACTTGATGGAGCAACAAGTTCCTCTGTTGAATCTCAGTTGGTAGGAAGAGTTTGACGTCTGATGTAATGACAGTTACCTCACTAAACATAAACATCCTTTGCACCAAACACTATCGCTTTAACACTTTAGAGGGAGTGCCTCAATGTCAGGCACCCTTGTATAATCTTTCCATAGTCAGACACAACAAGAAGCCCTGGGTGCTAACTGGCAGGGTCATAACATAACCCTCTCTAAATAAGTGGCTTTTTTTTTCCTGAAGAACTATACACAAGGCTTTAGAACAAAATAATTGCAGTGTATGACAAACTCAGATGTCAGATGAGTTCGATGGTGCATGCTCATTCCTGTTTGTTCAGTGTGAATTTGGTTAGAGTGATTTAGACTGAAATGTTTACTCAAGAGAGAATGGAGTACGTGTAGAACATAGGGATGGGTCAATGAGAGTGACTAGTAAATCTAAACTTCTTTGTTCTTTTTAGCTGGAGTGTCTTAAAGGGGATCAATTTAGAGACATATCTTCTCTGAGAGGGCGTGCTTTAGCATGCCAAAAGTCTAACAGCAACTGTATGGACTGCCAACATGCTAAACCCATCTTTGAGAAGTTACGTCTCTAAATTAGTCTCATTTGCAAATCACCTTTTGAGAGCAATGTACAGATATTAAAAATGTTGGTCAATAATAATAAGCTGATAGTAATTTTGTGTTGAGACTGATATATTTGATCGAAAATACAGTAAAAAAAAACAAAAAAAAAAAACAGTAATACTGTGAAATTTAATTACAGTTTTACAATATAATTTATTCCTGTGATGGCTCAGCTGAATTTTCCAGTCTTCAGTGGCATATATTAAAGAAGTTATTCTAATATGCTGATTTGGTGATGAAGAATTTTTTTTTATTATCATCAATGTTGAAAACAGTTGTGCTGCTTAATATTTTTGTGAAAACAGTGATTTGTTTTCAGGATTCTTTGATATAATAAACTATAATATGAAGTTCAAAAGAACAGTATTTATTTTGAAAAAAAAAAATTGTAACAATGGAAAAGCCTTACTTGTCGGTATTCATTTAATGCATCCTGAAAAAAAGTATTAATTTGTGCCTATGTTGTGCCTCCCCTTTTAAAAACAGGTCTCAAGAGTCTTGCATACTGTTCCGTTCAGTCTGGCTACATCCAGCTGTTTGATCAGAATATGTTGGACGGGGCAGAAGCCCCTAAACCAGCATAATTACACAGTGCTTCCTTGACCCTGACTACTCATTCAGAATGAGCCATTTTAAAATTATGTAGTTTTGCACATTCCTAGAAGGTGGAAAACAGGCATGCATCTAAAATTTAGTTTAGGTGAGAGGTGAAAATCTTGGCAGTAAATACAAAAGAAATCACACACTTGCAATGCCAAAATGCAGGGTATTATCTAAAGCATGGATAGTTTACATGATTTATGTTTTTACACTGCCACAACAAGCTTGGTCCTGAAGTAGAAAAACTGATAGCCTGAAGAACCCATTTAACCATTTTAAGAATACATCTGTCTGACTGATTGAATTTATGTAATCCTGTCTTTGAAGAGGGTTCAGTGGCAGCCGAATGAAAAACTGCCCAGGGTAAACATCACAAAGGCTTGATTGTGCACAGCAGACTACTGTAAAGCACCTATCGTAGATGGTTCACTCAATGTTAACAGAGGATCTGCACAATGAATTCATTGTTCTGAAGAAAGCAATTAAATCAGGATAATCTGAACACTCCAGGTGTTCTGCTGGAGGGTCCCTAATATAAACACCTGCCTCAGACTGATTTATGGCTATCAGCAGGAGTGTCATTGCACTTGTTAGCTAAATACACACAGGTCAAAAAATGTGGATGCAGTTTAAATGTTGCATAAGCCAACCTGTAAAATGAGTGTGCTTGTTTTCTCAACTAATGTCAGAGCAGTGAAGCAGTGGATAGAATATCATCATATAACAATATCAAACTTTTTTTTGATTTGATTTATCTAAACAATTTAAATGTGAAAATACATTTTAAAATTGAAAAAAATAAATGTTATATATATATATATATATATATATAAA
>RJVU01079805.1:1450139-1540522 GCA_003731715.1 Anabarilius grahami
TTTTATACTGTACAAACTGTATATTCTATCCCCCTACACTACCCCTATCCCTAAACCTAACCATCACAGGAAACATTCTGCATTTTTACATTTTCAAAAAAACATAATTTAGTATGTTTATTAATCCATTTGCCTCGTGGGGCCCGCTGGCTGGGCCCCACAATGTAGGTGATCTCAGGTTTTTATTACATCGTGGGGCCATTTGGTCCCCACGATGTAATATAAACAAGAACACACACACACACACACACACACACAGAGTAGTCTCACCTGTGGGTTGTTGGCCTCAGCAAGCTTACACTGGCGCAAGAAAAGCTTAAGATTTCCCCAGTTCATATAAGGCAACAGGACCATGGGCTTCTCACCATCTTCTATACACACATGGCTGATGGGTAACAGGTTCCTAAGAGTGAACAGACCAAAGAAAAATTGGTTAAAGTTTGTTGCTGTAGGTAAAAGGACAAATGGCAGGAGAAGGCCAAATTTTCAAACACGTCAGGAAGTGACGTGTTACCATAAGGATACTTGCTCTGCATAAGACTAATTCAATCAGTGATTCATTTCTGACAAGGAAAAATTCATTCAAGTCATGGGCTGCGCTGACCGTTTAACCCCAGACATGGGTCTGCGTGACTGCAAAGCTCGAAGCGCTCAGGACAGGATATGGGTCTGAGCCCATCCCAAAAGGCAACCAAGCGGGAAACAGAAAAATCTAAACAGAATGTTCGACCTCAGTGTTGATGTACTATACACTATATTAATATCAGGAAAAAGATTCTGAATGTAGATGAAGTGATATTTAATATTATGTGAAGTTATACTAAAAGATGCTAATAGATGAGAACCAGAATTACAAAATCTGTATTCATTTTTTTAATGTCATTGTAGAGAACTTCAACAGTACATTTATTTTATTTTTTCAATATGACCATTTTTAGTTAAGCTTCCATAGTTAACCAATAAATAAGCAATAGCCAATGAATGTCTGAAATAAAATTTCTATACTATTTAGTTCTAAATAAATCAAAAATGTAAGAATAAACTTAAGTTATTTTGAATTATTTTTAATGCCACAAGTGAACTTAGCCATCACATTATAATGTACAATAAAAATAAATTATCACTTTAACATTTGGCAAAGATTACATTTAACAACAAGATTTATGTTTGTTTTAAGATTTCGGGATTTGCTCAGATCGTGTGTCAGATAGCCAACACCAGCAAAAAACTAGTTGCTGGATTTGTGAAGTTCATGACATTGAATCTCAGATTTTTTTTTTAAGTTGGTGATGACAACCTTGCTTTAAAAGGCAGAAAGTGATTTATAAGAATAGTTATTCAGAAATGCAGAACATCTAAAACCACATTAATTTCTATGAAGGAAATGTGGTAAACGAGAATGCACTAATGAAGAAATGATGCAGAGAAAGACAGCAATTCACAGAGCAGTGAAGGAAGTGTGTAGATTAGTAGTCAGAAGTGTCATAGCTGCGACTTTGGTCACCATATCACCGTCACAACACTCAAACATTACACAACATGCTCCATTGAGGACAGGGTAATTTACCCATTATGAAAGTATGGTAATTTATATTCATATACACAAGCATATGTCATTACTCTCAAAACCTCTAATCTGCTTGTTTGTTTGGTAACATTGTTAAGTTTTTGTTATGTGTATGTTTTTGGTTAAGTGGAGTGAACTACAGATATTCCTGTTCAGTGTGTAGGGAGCAGTGAACCCTGCGTAAGGTCCCTCTGATTCACAACATCGCTATTTGCAAGCTTTCTTCATACAGGTCCTTCTCAAAAAATTAGCATATTGTGATAAAGTTTATTATTTTCCATAATGTAATGATAAAAATTTAACTTTCATATATTTTAGATTCATTGCACACCAACTGAAATATTTCAGGTCTTTTATTGTTTTAATACTGATGATTTTGGCATACAGCTCATGAAAACCCAAAATTCCTATCTCAAAAAATTAGCATNAAGACTAATTCAATCAGTGATTCATTTCTGACAAGGAAAAATTCATTCAAGTCATGGGCTGCGCTGACCGTTTAACCCCAGACATGGGTCTGCGTGACTGCAAAGCTCGAAGCGCTCAGGACAGGATATGGGTCTGAGCCCATCCCAAAAGGCAACCAAGCGGGAAACAGAAAAATCTAAACAGAATGTTCGACCTCAGTGTTGATGTACTATACACTATATTAATATCAGGAAAAAGATTCTGAATGTAGATGAAGTGATATTTAATATTATGTGAAGTTATACTAAAAGATGCTAATAGATGAGAACCAGAATTACAAAATCTGTATTCATTTTTTTAATGTCATTGTAGAGAACTTCAACAGTACATTTATTTTATTTTTTCAATATGACCATTTTTAGTTAAGCTTCCATAGTTAACCAATAAATAAGCAATAGCCAATGAATGTCTGAAATAAAATTTCTATACTATTTAGTTCTAAATAAATCAAAAATGTAAGAATAAACTTAAGTTATTTTGAATTATTTTTAATGCCACAAGTGAACTTAGCCATCACATTATAATGTACAATAAAAATAAATTATCACTTTAACATTTGGCAAAGATTACATTTAACAACAAGATTTATGTTTGTTTTAAGATTTCGGGATTTGCTCAGATCGTGTGTCAGATAGCCAACACCAGCAAAAAACTAGTTGCTGGATTTGTGAAGTTCATGACATTGAATCTCAGATTTTTTTTTTAAGTTGGTGATGACAACCTTGCTTTAAAAGGCAGAAAGTGATTTATAAGAATAGTTATTCAGAAATGCAGAACATCTAAAACCACATTAATTTCTATGAAGGAAATGTGGTAAACGAGAATGCACTAATGAAGAAATGATGCAGAGAAAGACAGCAATTCACAGAGCAGTGAAGGAAGTGTGTAGATTAGTAGTCAGAAGTGTCATAGCTGCGACTTTGGTCACCATATCACCGTCACAACACTCAAACATTACACAACATGCTCCATTGAGGACAGGGTAATTTACCCATTATGAAAGTATGGTAATTTATATTCATATACACAAGCATATGTCATTACTCTCAAAACCTCTAATCTGCTTGTTTGTTTGGTAACATTGTTAAGTTTTTGTTATGTGTATGTTTTTTGTTAAGTGGAGTGAACTACAGATATTCCTGTTCAGTGTGTAGGGAGCAGTGAACCCTGCGTAAGGTCCCTCTGATTCACAACATCGCTATTTGCAAGCTATCTTCATATATGAAAGGATTTGTGTAAAGGTGAAGTGTGCACCACTAGCATCAGAATTACAAAAATAAACATGAGCATGTATACATTAAATACAATACAAATGATTATGTACAAAACTCCTTATTCGTGACTAAAAGAAGAAATTTTGCCAAAAACGTGTCAAATAGGGCAAGTTCTTCAAGCATCAAGAAATCAGCAGGTGTGTGACTCACCTGTGGTGAAGACCCCGTAGTTTACAGCTTTCTGTAAGCATCATGGTCACCTGTACCTCTGAGGCGTGATCTGCAGTGTCAAATACAAGAACAGAGAGTCAAGCGATAAGACAATACTACGCAACCCTGGACAACCCGAACGTGATGCAAACCTACCAAAAACAACTTTCAAAGCCTTCTCAATTACACCAATCAAAATGTTAGGTGAACCCTCAAACGTCTGAAAAAAGCCAAGTAGCACCAAAGGATAGAGGCATTACAAGAACGTTTTGTCAAATTCAGTGTCAAATTAAAAGAATTGTGTCATTACTTACACTTATATCACATTTTTTCCATTGAACACAAAATAAAGTGTCAGATTTTGGTCACACAAAACTATCTTATGGCTTTGGAAGAGCTGGTATATAGCATATGGACTCCCTTTTTGATGCATTTATGGTGCTTTGTCATCATTTTTAGATCTTGACAGCCCCAGTACTCATTCACATTCATTATAATGTAAAATGTGGCGAGGATATTCTTAGATTTGGAATGAAATGAGGGTGAGCACATGACAGAATTTTGGGGGGTTTAAAGAGACATAAAATCAAGTCATTGTTTTGCCCTCTTAGGGAAGTCCTTGTTAGTAAAAGGTGCATGTTGGTCCCAAACAAGCCTCCACCTTGTACTTGAGAAAGTGATTACTCTAAAAGCAGTCTAATTCCTTTCAGCCAGTCTCAGATTGCTGGCTGAGTGAACACATTGAGAATGAGTTCACAGAGGTCTGGTTTTATCTTGCAGCACAGCTTTTGACGGATGCTTGGAGAGTATGGGTGAAGTGTATTGTTTCCTGTCCCTTGGGCAAGGGCCGGGGGGGAAACTGAACAGCTTGGCACAGCAGAAGCTGGTATAATGGCATTGTCTGGTGGTTGGCACCAGTCCTGTTATGGGTAAACAGGGCAAGGGCAAATGAAGGGGTGACCAGTGTGATGAGAAGAGCTCAAATTCTCTCATGGGATTTGCATTTTTTTACAGAAACTGCTGTCATAACCACAGTATCAACATTTTTAAAAACCTCAGTATCATTCCATGTATTATGAACTTTAGAACTTTTATTAATAAAGAATTCTTATTTCATAAAGAATATGAAATCCCTCATATGATTTCCCACTGAAGGTTTTTTTTTTTTTAATCATGTTGGGAATGTTATATTAAAAGGTTCATTTTAGAATATTTGGCTCAAGGGAGGTATAAAATGAGAATTAAACAGAGGATGTACCTTTCACTGCTTTCACAAAGACTTGTTTCTCTTTGCTTGGGTCCTTCTCATCAAGCAAGACTCCATGAAATATGCGGCCAAAGGTCCCTGAGGATCAAAATAAAGTCACTTTATAAAATCAGCTGACATTATGAAATCTCTGTATCTTTATAGAAATATACACACATTAAAATATAAGTGTCTCACATAAGGCTGGGCGATAGTATTCTTAATCTTTATTATTCTTCCCCAATGGGAGTCTATGGCAGCCCTATGAACCATATGTAGGAAAATGAAGAAAACTGGCACACTTGTAGTGATGGTAATGAATAGTAATTTGGGCAAACTTTGGGGTCTCTAGGACCAACTCTACAGCACAACCACCAGTTCAAATCTACACTTTTCAAATGGTTTTAACTTAAAACCTTTTAAGTTTTGAATCATTTGTTCTAGAAAAATTAAACTTAGTACACCTGATCTCTCTCATCATGTTGATCACATTCAACATCTTACATTAAGACTCCACCCATTACAGTAGTGGCCATTTTAAAAGTACAGTATTCCGTTTTTTCGCTACTCCTTCAAATTTTGTCCAATTTTGTTCAAAGTCTGATTAGATGATCTAGCTGCCCAAAAATGAAACAGATTTTTATTCACTACCATTCCTGAGAAATACCTCTCTGAATTTGATCGTGCCTGTGTTTGTTGTCTTATGCTAGTTAGATTAGCATGCTAATTGGTTATCATGCAAAAATTTGTCTATTCTTTCTAATGTGACCATAAGCTATATTAGTGGTTAAGTTAGCTTAGCACGCTAACCAGTTAACATGCTAACTAATGTATCTGTATGCTCATTCTTGCCTTGAAAACTCTCTTCAGTCATATAACAAACATGTGTCCTCTGCGGCTCACCACTATAAGCAAGAAGCCTCAAACCTTTCAGGTTGTGGGTTTTCCTTGTGTGTGGAACATGCCCAGACCGCAAGAGGTACTGTAGCCAGAAATATTGCAAAAGTTGCTTCTGTTCCAGACACTGCGTCTTTCTGAGTATGATCTAATCTGAACTTATTAAATATAACGTGGTGTATTTTATACAAAATCTTCATTTTGAGTTCATTCTCAATTGAACTACTGAACCTTGGCAGCTGGGTGAACATGTCTTCAGAGTGGTGAGTTTTGATAAGCAATGAATTCCTGACCAGAAAGTTGGGGGTTTGAATCCCATATGGTGCAGTGTCCAAAATTATTACTGATATGCCAAGTTCATTCAAGAGTTTATTTGACTCTCTATTGAAACTGCTGTTTTCTGTCATTTAAAAGTATCTTGAGTCCCTCATCTCTGTGACACAATGTTTACCTACAGAATTTCCACACACACACAAAGAAAAGTTTAAGTCCTGTGTTTGACAACATCTGAATCATTTCTACCTGAACCATTTTACCTATGTTCTGTCAAAACATATTTTAAAGAATACAGATATCAGCGTCTTAGGATGTGTATCTGTAATGACCTTCCTGACTCTCAAAAATCGGAAAGGGTTTTGTAGTACAGCATACCATCCTTCATGAAGACTATAGAACATTTCAAATCTTTAAAAGTAACTTTAAAAAACAGTAAAAAAAAAAAGTATTTTTAGCTACTTTTTGAACTTATGGAACCCTTGGAAAGCCTTGGCCCGTTACTACTGCTCGCAGCTATATTTCATTATATATTTGCAATGATTTGCTGAAGCAACATGTTCACGCAAGTATTTACATGCTTTTTTTGGCATGTACACAGACTGTTAAGACTAATTTTTACATGTTTAATAGCATGTCTGATTTAAATTTCAGTATGTAAATTTGAATAATTTCTGTGAATCAATTCAAACAATCTGATTCAATGTATTAATTCACCACTCTGTCTGAACAGTGTTAGGATTAGAGGATTGCATTATCATTTAGAAGTTTTGTACAACATTTTTCAAATATTGAAACATTTTACTAAAAATATTAGTTCTAATAACACTGCATTTGAGAGATTAAACAACATGCCAATTTTTGCATGGTGAAAAGCTGAGCAGGCCTGAACAGGTATCCTTGATGACCTCAGAGAATAAAAACAACATGGATTTACCAGCAGGCGCAGGACAGTCTCTCACCTTTCCACTACTGTTCTACAGCCTTTTAGAAATAGCTGCAGTTCCCATAAGCTCAGAATGTACCGGATCAATGAATCTTGCAGAGCAATGGAACTCAGAGTAGGCTGACTTTGGGTAGTATTACTAATGCTAGGGGCCATCACCGCACCGCCTACCACTTTTCTCTCTTTTCTGATTCTTTTCCTCTATCTTGCCGCCATGCTTGTTATAACATGCCACCTTATCTTAAGCCAGCTTGCTGACGTAGAAGCCTGCTTTAACCCCTGTGTGCGATTAGCTTTGGGTTGTCCTCTATAAACATAGGAACACAAATGACTGCAATATACAAGAGCTTTAAGAAAAATGGTCTCTACATTTTGGGACATAAAGGTAAGTGAGGTGCTATGTTGTGCATTCATGTTACCCATGATCTTCAAAACCAGAAGTCTCATACTTGAAATCAGTTTATCAAATATAAATTGTCCTTCTGTATATTTTTCTTTATAAAAATACATTTTAAATTGAAAAAAATAATAATTAAATGGGCGATCAGATTTGGTTCAATTAAAAGAAGCCAACAAGTGGCCAGGATTCACTAGAACTCAGTATGGTTGAAAAAGCTTAAAGTGTGCATACTACAATCTAGACAGAGTGGCTATTTTGAAAATGTTCAAATACAAGATTTAGATAAGATAAGTTTTGTTATTTATTTATTTATTTTTTGCCTTTATTGAGTTTCCTTTTGGTTCTCTACTCTCCTAAGTGGGAGAGAGAGGGAGAAGAGATCGGGAAAGGCATCCAAACCGGGACTGAACTCGGGTCACCTGAAGTGCAACCAGACTACATGTCGGAGCACTGCCCAAGAGGCTATCGGCTCCGACAAGTGTTAATTAGCTGAACCCCTTAATTGTCGGTGTCCCGCTAGCTAGATGCTTAGCACTCATTTTTTTTAATTGCCTTTTTTTTTTCTCTCACATATATATCAATCGGAAGTTTAAAACACTCAAAATTCATCCTGTGAAAACCGTTTTGAAATTGGACATTGCATTTCCATGGAAATGGTACTTTAAATCTTTTCAGCGGACTCCTCCCCCTAGTGGGCGGTATCATGTTTCATATTATAAAATGTATTAATCAAAGGCTGCATCTAAAAATTAGGCAGCTGAGTTGTTGCCTTACTGCCTTATAGGCAATGACTCTGTAGGCAGCGTTTGCGCACGAAGGTACCTCACAAAACATACAGACTTCTAAAGGCAGCGTAACAGTTTAATGATTTACAGCAAAATACCTTGGAATGTGTCCTCCGAAGGCAGTATTTGTAAGTGTTTTGATGCAGCCAAAATCTTTTCTAATCTTGACAAAACATATCGTCTGAAAGGTCTGAGACTCAAGGTTCCATATATGGTAACTGTTTTGTAATAGCAGTCATGTTGTGACAGAAATGTATTTGTTACAGGAGACTGCATCAAAAGTACAACACCTAAACAAAATCTCATAGGGACTTACATTTTTGTGAATTCAACTTCAAATTTAGAAGACAACTTGGTTAGACATGTGGCTTTGATTTTATAGAAATTTTAGAGTAAAAATTATTTTGTAAAATATATATTTTGTATAAATAAAATAAAAATGTTGAAAACAGTACATTTGCTTCACCGTAAACTTAAACTTCTATAACTTTTTTACACTTTTATTTTTGAAGTGCTTTCACTTTAGCAATAATCTGCTGAGTGTCCTCTTTTAAAAGACACCAACCTTAGGTCTGTATTCCAAAGTGTTAATAATAACCATTTAAGTTTGGACTGTGCATTTTCACATCTACGCTCAAAAAGGGGGGTGACCATTACATTTCCTGATCACTCCAGAATTTCTGTACTTTCACACACGAAAGTACAGATTGAAGTGTTCCATGGACAGTGTGTTTCTTGGTTACAATGCAGAACTTACAAAAATTGCATCTAACCTTCCAAAAAAAAGTTTTTTTACCCCCATTGCATTATACATTATGCAATCAGCTGGGTTTCCGTTACAGCTTTCAGTCACTTTAGGTAGGAAGGAGGAGAACTAAACATGGTCATTATGCAGGACATTGCCAAGAAACTAAGCACTTAATGTCCAAAGACGTAATGTTTTAGAGACATGTTTTGTGGTAAATTTTAAACACATGTGAATGTTTTCTATCAATCAGTAAATCCAGTTCACAGAACAGAGTCAATGATATGCAATGATAGCAACTAGAGTTTGTACTAAGTACTTACAGCTCTATGGAAATTCATTTATCTCCTCTAGTGATTATGATACTGTTTGAGTATGGGACAAAATACACATTACAGCACAGAAAATGAGTTTTAAAAATTTGTGTCATTTGCTATAGACACACACTACTCCCCGAAATAAAAACTGAACATTTAAAAAAATAAAAACAAAACCAAAAAAAACTAACACTGTTATTAGATGTTCATAATCTGTTGTAAACTGTGACAAAAACAATAACTAATAGCATGCAATTCAAAATGGACTTTAATATATGTATTGTCTGTTTGGTTTATTACTTTTGAATGTATAGTTAAAGGGTTAGTTCACCCAAAAATTTTTATTTCTGTCATTAATTACTCACCCTCATGTTGTTCCAAACCCGTAAGACCTTCATTCATCTTTGGAACAAAAATTAAGATGTTTTTGATGAAATCCGAGAGGTATATGACTCGTCCATAGACAGCAATATAATCAACACTTTCAAGGTCCAGAAAGGTACTAAAGACATTGTTAAAACAGTCAATGTGACTGCAGTGATTCAACCTTAATTTTATAAAATGACAAGAATACTTTTTGTGCGCAAAAACAAAACAAAAATAACAACTTCATTCAACAATCTCTTCTCTTCCCTGTCATTATCCTTACGTAGTTGCTGCAGTAAGCACAGTGAAGGCTTCCGTGTTTACGTCCGAATGCCGGCTGAGTATTGGCAAAAGCTGCACACGTGAGCAGCACAACGCATACGTGCGATGCTGACACAGTAGCCGGCCAATTATGAGTCAGCGTTCTGACGTAGAACCTGGAAGCGCTGGATGTAAACAATGTATGAGAATGACAAAGAAAAGAAGATATTGTTGAACAAAGTCGTTATTTTTGTTTTTGCGCACAAAAAGCATTCTCGTCGCTTCATAAAATTAAGGTTGAACCACTGCAGTCACGTCGACTGTTTTAACGATGTCTTTAGTACCTTTCTGGACCTTGAAAGTGTTGATTATATTGCCGTCTATGGACGGGTCATATACCTCTCGGATTTAAACAAAAATATCTTAATTTGTGTTCTGAAGATGAACGAAGGTCTTACGGGTTTGGAACGGCATGAGGGTGAGTACTTAATGACAGAAATTTCATTTTTGGGTGAACTAACCCTTTAAAGGGGACCTATTATGCAAAATTCACTTTTGCATGGTGTTTGGACATAAATGTGTATTGGCAGTGTGTGTACACAACCACCCTATAGTGATAAAAATCAACCCACTCCTTTTTTTTTAATCCCCATAAATAATAAGCAGTGTCTCCCAATGACCTGTTTTCAGCCATAGTGCTAACGTGACATCACATTAGCCACAGGCCCCGCCCACGACCGCTGACTGACAGTCCTGCATTACCATAGTTTCCGCCCTCAGCGAGTGGTACGCTGTCCGCTATTTTCTCCGCGCTCGAGCAGCTGTAGCGACAACAATGTCTGGTAAGGAATTTAGATGTTTTGTTGTTGGATGTTAGAGTGAACAGTCTTCATTTACCTACATCTGAGCCACTGAATGCAGTGAATTAGTTTTATTTTTTAAGGGAATGCGCCACAGATCTAATATACACATACGATTTCTGTAATGTTTCCTGCTATTTACATTCACAGACATTACTGACTGTGTTTATGTGAACTGTGTGTGCTTTTGACAGAACCTTGTGTGTATTTGACAGTTTAAACAAAAAAAATTTGAAAGAAGTTACTCACGAGACTTGACGTCTGACAGCCAGCTGTCTGTGTGTGTGCTCTTCAGATAAGTGCGCTCAGAAAACGATCCATTAGATGTTTAAACTGATATAGCTTTAATACGCGTGGAAATAATAAACTTTAATGATGAAAGAAGAACTATGCCATCCGTGAGAGTGATCGCGATATAGATGATAATCAAAACCAAGCAGATGTCTTGTTAATATTTGGCAGAGAATCCGATTGAGGCAGGAACTGTGATCGTAGAGAGGGGGCGGGGCACAGCAGCTCACTTGCATTTAAAGGCACATGCACGAAAACAGCCTGTTCTTGACTGTAGTCAGAAATAGGTATTTTACAACATGGATTTATAAATGATCTGTAAATATTTTGAGCTGAAACTTCACAGACACATTCTTTGTTTTTATTATTGTGATATGAATGTGACAACAACAGTTGGGAACCAACTTCAAGGGAACCTATTATGTCCCTTTTCACAAGATGTAATATACATCTCTGGTGTTTCCAGAATGTGTCTGAAGTTTCAGCTAAGAATACTCCACAGATCATTTATTATAGCTTGTCAAATTTGCCCGTATTTGGGTGTGAGCAAAAACATGCCATATTTGTGTGTCCCTTTAAATGCAAATGAGCTGCTGTTCCCTGCCAGCTTTCCAAAAGAGGGCGGAGTGTTAACAGCTCATGCTACGGTTGCTCAGCAACAACAAAGCTAGAGAATCTCACGCAGCCAAAATGAAGATTGTCGGTACCGGTGTTCAGCCTTACATTGTTCAAACAGGAGTCAGACACTGATGGAGAGACTCAGGAGGAAGTTACAACTTTTAGAATGCAACTGGACGTTTATTGAACGGTTAGTGGATAAATTTATGTAGTTGCTGTGGAGTTGATTCAACTCATCAACTTGCATGTGCTGTCATGTTAATCTTTTGTGCAAAACCCGTATGGACGCCCACTATACATAGCATACCTGGTTTGCCAAACAGAGCCATACACACCAGGCTAACGTTTATGATTTTTTTCCCAAAATATCGCTCAGACAGAAATCCTCCTTTTTAGCAATCGAGCTTGCCAAGGTCAACTTGCAGGCTATCCAAGCTAACGAGACTCTAAATGGTGTTCTGTGCTCATCTGTGCAGCCAACGACAGAACAGTTAGCATGCTTTGCACAAACTTTTGCCATGGTCTTAAAAATGGTACACCATTTTCGCTTGCGAAAAAAAAAACATAGCGCCATGGGTGGAAACGTGCAGATTAAGCGGCGGTAATATTATAATAAGATCCCCTTCCACAAATAGAGTGTAATCTGAGCGGCTCATTTTTTGACATGCTTGCAGAGAAGGACTTGCCAAAACAAAGTTACTGGGTTGTCCTTTTTCACGTTTTCTGGGTTGGTAGATGCACTAGGGACCCGATTATAGCACTTAAACACGGAAAAAGTCAGATTTTCATGTTATGTCCCCTTTAAATTTAGGTCAGTGCCTCATACAAAGCTATCGTACGGCTTCACAAGACATTTGAATCACTTTTATGGTGCTTATTTTATCATTTTAGAGCTCGACAGCCCTTATTCCTCAATCAACTTTTTTAAATATTGCAGGATTATTCTGTGTTCCAGTTCCACTGAAGAAAAGGGATTTCAATATAGAAGGAGCCACATTCTTGCAATGCTTTGGCCAAGCATTCATGTTTTTGGCCTTGGTATAACTACATAAAGCAATTGTAGCAAATATTTAATGAGTAAAAGAACTTTGAAATATGTATAGGCCATTGAAATAAAAGTATGGAACTGGTCATTTATAAAAAAAAAAAATTAAAAAACACACACAAAGCAAACAGCCCTTCAAAAAGGATTAATCACATTCCTCCCAAATGTCCAACAAAATTGGTTTAATTAGATTAACTCAGTTTCATTGCCAAGTCAGCTCTTAAAACACAACACAATAACCCTCTATAAATAATAAATCGGCTTCAACAAGCTTGTGGCTACACGTACACAATTAACTGATGGAAGGTGGTTACTATATAGAGGAAAATACTGCATTGAGATTTTGCAAGAATGCAAGTTAATAAGGTACAGTTTTGTGTATGTTTTATAGCTTATTTGACTAATGCCATTTGTGTCAACAACTTCTGTGCAGGCCCGAGCTGTGCTGGCACAAAGCCCAGCAGAGAGTTTTTCTGTTTGGGCTCCAATTTAGTGCTTGAGTGCAGATTTCCCGCCGGAGCAGAGCTCTTGTGTGATCCAACAAAATTATTTTGCAGGGGGAAGTGCGTCTAACCTCAGACTGAGTGACCAAATGACGTGTTTGTTTGCAATGATGCAATTTCAGTTGAACAAGGTGTTCAAAAAAAATACTATAAGAAAGAAACGTTTTGATGGCACTGAGGACAGAGTTCTAAGAATTGAGTCTTTCAAAAGCACACTATTTACTTGCCGTTGTTTCCATGTGCATCTATGGGTCAGAATGACTTGTGGGATTATTACCTTCATGTAAGACGTCTCGAAGTGTGACTCTCTCTCTGGATATGGCAATGTCTTTGACCTTTGCCTTAGCCTCAAGCAGAGTTACACTTCTCAAGTCGTTCTTCTCTATCCGCAGCGAGGGATAACCTGAAATCACACACACACATGCAGAATTAAAGTAAGTGTTAACAATTCACATTAGAACTAATTAAAAGCCTGTCTAATGACAGATACATGTTATGTAAGCAACTGGAAGTATTTAAACACTTCATCAATGGAGTAAAACCGCAGCTTTGCCAAAGGCAAACACCGCAATGTCACTCTTGCACAACATGTTTTGGTTTGCAGCTGATTTTATCTCACAGTTATACGGAGTCATTTGTATTAGATGTTTAGAGAAAACTGAGTGTTTTATACAGTTATTTAGCTGCAGCGACTTTAAAACACACAAGCACCTCCAACAGACAATGTCAAAATGTACTTGTGCAAATACCAGTATAAAAAGCTATTTAAGGTGGTTGTGTATCTGTACTTGGTTTATGTTTCTGACTGAACGATTTCCATGTTTATAATCAATACTTCACTTTGCATCGTTGTAAACATTATGTTAATAATATAATATAAATATAGTTGATTATGAATACAGAACAAAATGCAAATATATTCACTTTTTACTAATACAATTAGCCAGTGTTCCCCGTTTCATTCAGACTAAATTTCTCCACTCATACTAAATATGTATGATGCTGCCCCCGAGTGGTAATTAGGGGTAACTGATGTAAGACTGCTAACATTCCCTATACTACGTACTGCACAGACCCTGTAGTCTGTAAAATAATAATACAAATATATCACGGCTTCCACAAAAAATATTGATAAATGTTTTTTTTTAGCACCAAAACAGCATATTAGAATGATTTCTAAAGATCATGTGAAAGAAAATTCAGCATTGCCATCACAGGAATAAATGATATTTTAAAATATATAAAAATAGAGAACATTTATTTTAAATTGTAAAACTATTTCACAACACTGCATATAATTTGGTTAATTTGCCAAAAAAAGTGTAAACTACCAAAAGATTATTAGGTTTTAGCATCACAAAGAGTCTGACACAACATCAACTCAACAAAAGGAAGGAGTGTGGAGTGGGACTATCTGTTTGGCTGAACAATGACAATTGACAGGAATGTTTATCTTCATGACTGACTTGCCGCCAGTGGTGCAGAAATTACTTCACACTTAAGACCAGGGGCCAGTTGCATAAACACAGCCACAATGTTGAGAACTAGTCTGACCAACTAGCATTTAACCAAGGGGTAATTGTTAGGTAATCAAGGTAATCAAATTAGACCAATCTACCTTTTTATGTATTTTTCTGTACGTAAAATTAGATGACTAACTTGTTAGACAAGTCAAAGCAGTTTATGCAACTGGCCACATGCTGATGAAAAGTATTAACTATTTCAAAAGAAAATAAATAAATAAAAACTTTTGATAATTCCTGCCTAAACTTCTGGTTTCAATAGAAAGTATATCTAAACAAACAAACAAATAAATGCCAATGCATTTCAACAATTTCAAATTCAACTATTCATACAAACATTACTTGTAATTTAAATAAATATGTGTATTTCCTATTAAAGGGTTAGTTCACCCAAAAATGAAAATTCTGTCATTAAGTACTCACCCTCATGCTGTTCCAAACCCGTAAGACCTTTGTTCATCTTCGGAACACAGATTAAGATATTTTTGATGAAATCCATAAGGTTTCTGAACCACCCATAGGCAGCAACATCACTGCACCTTTTGAGGTCCAGAAATGGAGCAAAGACATCGTTAAAGTAGTCCATGTGACTACAGTGGTTCAACCGTTTTGTTTCTGCGCACAAAAAGTATTCTCATCACTTCATAACATTAAGGTTGAACCACTGTAGTCACATGGACTATTTTAACAACATTTTTGCTCCATTTCTGGGCCTTGAAAGGTGCAATGAATTTGCTGCCAATGGGTGGTTCAGAAACCTCTTGGATTTCATCAAAAACTTCTTGATTTGGGTTCCAAAGATGAACGAAGATCTTACGGGTGTGGAACGACATGAGGTTGATTAATTATTAATTACTCATTAAAATAAAAAAAATGGCTTAACATTAAACCCCTGTATAAGTAATAATTGACCATGGCTATCTGATTCTCCTCCGCATCATGCAAATGAGAATATGTCTTTGTACCAGTGTAATACAGTGTGAATCAATCAACAAGCTCAGTGAAGATCAATAAGAACAAAACCATGGTGATGGTGAAGAAGAAACCAGGTTAAAGGTTGAGGGTTAGTGAACATGATTTAGTCATGATTCCCTGTTGCTCTCTCTATCTGCTACATGGCAGCAGAACTTACTTTTGGTTTCGTGCGAGGGGGCACCAGGGTGAGGGAAGGAGGTGCCTGCAAGCTGGAGCATGGGTGCAGAGCCAGTTTGAGCATCTGATAGAGGTAGGAAGGGGTGGAGGGAGGACAGAGTGAGAGAAAAAAAAAAGATGGAGAGAGGTATATGAAGGATGGATATTCATAGCAGGTAGATGGTGCCTGGGCTATTTCATACAGAAGAACAAGAATGAGACATGAAAACACATGGTATAAGCATGAAACAGTGCACCAAGCATGTAAGACCACTAGGAGGTGCTGCACAAGTAAATAGCGTCACCAAAACAAAGCAGATATCTCCACCATCAACTATCCACTGATATATAAAAATATTACAATGCTGGTTGTCATTAAGGGAGGGTATTCTCTATTCAGAAATACACAAAGTGGCCCCAAAACATATTAATTTGGACACTTAAATGTCTGAATGTCATTTCATTCAAAAAACATCAAATCAAGTGGCATTAACTTTAACATTTTAAAGTAAATATAACAAACAACTTTGTAATGTTTAAATTATAAAACAATAGATATATTGGGGGCTTAAAAGCAATTAGTATTCAGTAAATTGTATTGTTATGTATTTAACTGCATCTGAACAGAGCTGAATGACAACATATTGTCTTCTGTTGAGCTGCTTTATAGTTGAAACTTAAGTTGGAACTATAACTGAATTTGTTTCCTAATTGAAGAATTTTGCAACATTGACAATGTTTGATTTTCTATTACTGTAAAGCAGTTTGAAACTGTATTGTATAAAGCTTGACTTGATATATTGTTCTAAAAATAAAAAACATTTGATGTTAGCACAACTTAGTTTGATATTTCCTTATCTAATTCTTTTCATGCTTTCCTGTAGCTCAGTGGTTAGAGCATGGCACTAGCAATGCCAAGGTCATGGGTTCGATCCCAGGGATTGCACATACTCAGATACAAATGTATAGTATAATGCAATGTAAGTCGCTTTGGATAAAAGCGTCTGCCAAATGCATAAATGTAAATGTAAATGTAATTCAATTACATTTATATTGTTACTTAAGTGTCCAACACTTTTTGGGCCCACTGTGAATTTAAGACTCATGGGATCACCTGGCAAACTTACACTAATGGGAAGTTTAAGGGAGGTCATCAACCCGCTCTACTCAGCTCTGTCTAAAAAGCTCTAATTTTAACCCAATCCGGTCGTTTGAGGGAAAGGAGAAACTCACCCACTATGAAAACAGTTACTATGCTATAAAAGAGCAAAACTTCCTGCTGATTTGGTCTTATTTGCATCCTAATTTGGAAAGGGGGTGGAGGTGACTCTCCAAATGTGGTCTGCCTCTCATGGTGGAAAAAAGACAACAACCTAAGTGTGAAGAAATGCTACTAAGATGGCACTAGCAAATGACAGTGAAGGATTGAGTAAATACCGACATATGACTTTTGTACTTTTGTGAGGGGATGCGACAGTCGCGCACACACACGCAAACAACCACTTGTACAACTTTGATCGCACAAAAACAATCAATGCTGGAGTCGCTGCCATAATAAACAAAAGGACAAAAGTGCGGAGGGGGAAAATGGGAATGTGTGCGCCTATTTATTCCAACCTTCTGATTCCAGTTTAGCTAATCTGATCATTCGTTCCCAATTTTCTAGTTTATAAAGGAATGCACATTTGGTGTGAACAGGACGAGACAAGATGCATCCACAGGTGAGAAATTTGGAACAATTTAACATGCTGGTCTGTTAGCCATAGGGAGCAAAGGATCCTGTTGCTGTTTTTTTTGAGGTTCTTATGGGGCAGCAAAGCAGTGCTCCTGTTTGAGAAACAGGTTTTCTGACATTTAAAATCAAGGAAGGGGAGTGCAGATGGTTACGGCAGATGGTTGAGATGTTTGAGAGAGTCGCTGATCTGAGGTCAGGGGTGAGGGGCATGGTGTGGTCATAGTCTTACTGGTGACAGGTGTAGCGTTGTTGGGGGTGTCTGCCCTCAGGTACTGGGTGGTCTGGGTGGAAGGCTGAGACAGACCCTGAGAGCTTCCACTGTCACTAACGCTAAAAGAAAGATGTAGAGGAAAAAAATGAATTAGTTTAAGAATTGAAATGTACCAACTAAAGGTATTTTGACTTATATATTTGCACTTATTGTAATAACCTCAATTTCTCTAACTGAAACAGACCAGTCTTTCAGTTTTAAATGGTTTCACAGCCTCTTTGATGAAGAAATCATCCGTTTTCTCAAAGGGTGTAGGGTTTTACCTGGCCCTGGACGTCAGTGCATTTAAAAACTAAGTGCTGTGTAATTGTCCTAATTAAAGCCATTAGACTTCAACTCCAAAGGTTAAACACCGAGGCCCCTGGAGAAAGACCTAAAATGCTATGGGTTTAACCTGCCTCCTGAAACTCATTGAACCTAATCATGATCTAATGTCACCGACTCATCATTATCGTTATTAAAAAGTTCTGGTTTCTTCTGGTCTACTATTTGAGCTGTGAAGCAAAAAGCATCCTACAGCAGAAGAAAATGGAGTCACATCCTGGTTCTGATGTTATGTTTTATAAGATAAATGGAGCTCTGTGCCTCTTCTTGTGAATAGCAGCAGATAAAATCTAATCTACCACCCTTATATAATCCTGAAAAAGACAACTCTTTGTACTGATGCCCAATTCAATTTCAGAAAAATGCAATTAAACTACTCATTGCTCTTGTATGAAATTAGCAGGAGATAAGATTTTGTTTCTCCTGTCTCCTTCAGACAAACCCACATTTTTCTGAATTGGAAAAAAAATCTGAATAAAATCAGACAGACAGAAAATGAAATCATGAGAGCAAATGACCTTGATAAAACCAAATCTGCCCTAAACTGTACTGACAAGCAGATGGTTTTGGTGGTCTGAACACAAAAATACATGCATACATACACACCTGTCATCCATCTCCACTCTCTTCATGCTGTGGAGGTGTAAAACAGCGAGGATGATGGCTACTAGGAAGATGACGATGCAGCATACACACACGCTGATGTAAAAAACTCGCGTGGATGTGGTGGGAGCATTTGGACTGCTCGCTAAGAAAGAGAGGACAAAAGAAAGGACAGAGGTTACAAGAGCAGAGCCAAGATGGTCTCCATGAAGAACCCCATTCAGTTAAAAAGTCAAATAATGAATCATAAATACTCACGATCTATTCTCGGTATGGTTGTGTTTGGGAATGGCAGAGTTTTGGGTGGCTCTGGCTGCTCAATTCCTGGAAAATACAAGCAATGATGGGAAGGATCAGCAAAGTGCCATGCTAATACCAGTTCACTGTTTCATATTTGTGTGTTAAAAACTTGCATTTTTGTATATAATTACAAACATGTTTGTTACAAATAAACATATTTCCCCCTTAAATCTCATTACATGCATATTTTCTTTAAAAAATTTATTTTTTTATTTGTATTACACAAAAGATACTATAATACAACAATTCATGTTTATTCTGATATCAAGGTAATGGTCTGTAATGGCCTTTTTTTCTTTTAAATTACAATATTGAGAACAATATTTTCCTTTAAGCTTTTTTTTCTTTTGCTTTTGGGGTGAAATATGACCTGGACAGCATCTTGATGGGTCTTGTGAGATGCATCCGAACACATGAACTGGTTGAATGTGGTCTCATTTATGTTTGGTTTGTACATTTTTGCCAGGGCAGTAAAATCTCTCTCTTTCCACAAAAAGTGTAAGACACACAATATCTTCTTGAGCACCACATACACGCTGACCCAGTTAGTCCACAAGGGAAAGGAAATTGGGGCATACACAAACTCTTTCTTTTCCGCAGCTAATTTGGCTCATGTGCTTCAAATAAGCAGGGAATAAATCTACTGGCTATTTCCTCTGGGGAAGCATATGACAGAGAGCTTGTGTTATTATCATCTTTGTGTGTCAAGTTTCACATTGCCAGAGACTACGATCTGCCAAATACACAAAACTCACAAGATACTAATAGGAGAAAATAGAGTAAAAAAAAAAAAAACACAAACACACACTCAGATCTTTAGAAAAAAAGAGCAGTTTCTTTGAGGAATAATGGTAAAAGTGTATGAAAAGATCTTACTGCGGTAACACATTTTCCTGCGTTTGAAGTTGAGCACTGTGAAGTTGTTGGCTGGTGTAGTCAGGTTGAGCTGCACTGTTAGCACAGCCTCTCCATCAGCCTTTCCAGAGCAGAATAGGTCCACTCTGAACACTATACAGACACACAAAGTATACTTACTGGAGGCCCAAATTTAATTATATCAAATATGCAAGCTGTAAACAATGAATGCAAGGACTCATTTTGAACTTTTTGAAAGAGTAAGGGCTGCTCTTCCTTTGTGTTGCCACATTACTGTATGCCCAATTCCTACACTACAAGAGAAGACTTTTTAAAGACCTGTTCACACCAACACAATGATTGCACAAAACATTTTGGTCAGAGTTTTGCTTGCAATTTGTCTGTCCGGTCCAGTAGTAGTGTGGGGGGCACACAGGTACTGCAGGGGGACGCGGGATGCCGTTCAAGAGCGTGAATAGCATTTGGTGCTTTTCAGACCATTGATTTTGTGCCACATTTTTTAAAGGTTTAAAGGGGGCAGGGGTGTGACCAAAGAACAGAACCACTGGTGCAGTCCAATGTGAAATGCATAAAAACAAAAAATAACTCACACCTGTACATTAAGGAATCACAACCGCATTTTTGACGAAGCCCTGCTGTTTGATTGGAACCGGATTGTTTTCTATAACGTCATACAGTGCGAGAGAGACACTCTTTTCTGAATGCGGGTTTGGTAACTTACAAAAGCGCTGTTATAACGCATGTTATCTGAAGGTTTTAGATCCAGTCACTGTCTTCCACCACAGCAGTTTTCCATGACTTTTGTGGTCTCTATATATATATAGTAATTGATAGTGACGTTTAGTAAAATTTGGATTTTACTTTTCAGCTACAAAAACAAGGAAGAAAATTTTCTGAAGTTATGCCAGTTGAATTTGTTCATACTTTTGCACAAATTGAAATGTCTATATTGACTAATGGCGTAGTGACATATTTAGGGTCGGGGGGCCTACTGTAATCCTGTACCCCAGGGGCCTCTAGTTATCTAAAGGTTGACAGTTGGTGGTGTAAATTACTCTGTTTACGACTACCACCTAGTCATTGTTTTATGTAACTGCAGCGTCTCTAGACATGTGACCAAAAGTGAGAAGTTTATAGGTTGGCCAGCTTTATTTGCAGTGCGATGGAAAAGAAATTAGAACAAAAAATTCAGTTGCACTAACGATGCCACACGAATGTTCATGTCCATCTGACTCTGAACAGATGCATTAACAGCTGTTCATTCAAAATAAAACACTTAATCGCACTGAATTTGTCTCGGTGTGAACAGGCCTTATGGTAATTAAGAGTAGATAAAACCTAATAAAATAAAAGCTGTGGGTTCTTAAGTTTTCACATTTGACCTTTTCATCAATAAATGTCAAGAACTATTTTACCAATAGTTAACAGGTAATTTTAATTGAGGATCTTTAAATATAAGAAAGTAGAGGCGCTTTCTATTTGTGAAAAACTAAATGTTCTTAGTTATCAGCAGCATCTTTTTCCACTTCAAACTCAACAGGATATAACAGAAAGAAAAAATAAAAATGAGAAAAATGTTTGGCTTACCTGAACGAGTGCGCGGGACCTCCCCCTGGGCAGAGATATTGCTCTGAGGTTGATCCATGGCTGAAGTGTTTTCCACTTGAAACCCCAACCTGTAATCCACCTGTGCAGGAGACATAGGAAGAAGGGAAAATAAAATATCAGTATTAGGGGTGTAACAATATATCATGTCATAATATATCGCAATACAAAAATGCAACAATATGTACCATGTATTGTGACAATATGTGTTGTTTATAGTTATAATGAAAATTACTGTTTGAGAAACAATTCAAGTTTACAGAGTTTTAGTGTCAGTACTACATTGAACTACTATATATAATGTTGAATATAATGTATAATAATGCAATGGGGGAATATTTGTGAGTCCTGATAATGCCAAATGTCTTAGGTTACCAGTAAAAAGTGGTTATTTTAAATATATCTAGTCAATGACAGAGTGCAAGCATATTCGTATTTTTCTGTATTTTCAGCTTCAGAATCATGAATAATTTTATTCTGGTATCAACATTGTCCTGTGCATTGGGTTACCAACACCAAATCCAAGCCTGTTCATTTCCACCCTCAATGTAATACCAAATTTAGCATTTTAATCAACAGTTAATTTTTTTGTTAACCTTTTACCATATGTCTTGAAGTATCGTAATAATATCGTATCGTGATATGTATCGAACCATGACATGAGGGTATCGTTACATCCCTAATTAGTATAAATCATTCACAAAGTATGTGATAAATGTAAAAAATAAAAATTGTGATAAAGCAAAGCAGCAATTAAAGGCAAACTAAACCTCAAAAGTTTACAGGTTGTTTTTACATTGCTTTTGATAGAAGTCTCTTATACCAACCAAGGCTTCATTTATTCAATAAAAAAGAAAAAAAAAAGACTGTTTTCCATTTTAATATTTTTTTAAACAATTTATTCCTGTGATGGTAAAGCTGAATTGTCAGCAGCCATTACTCTAGTCTTGAGTGTCACACAATGCTGATTTGGTGCTCAATAAACATTTCTTATCATTATCACAGTTGAAAACGGTTGTGCTGCTTTTTTTCAGGATTGTTTGATGAGCAAATCTCAAATACAAGTAGATATATAATTGATAAATAGAAATCTTATGTAACAATATAAAAGTATTTACTGTCACTTCTGATGATTTTAAAGCATCCTTGCTGAATAAATGTTTTTAAAAAAAACATTGCTAGTGTACATATATATGAAGAGTGCCAACCTTGCTGCTGGAGTGCCATGTGAAATGCAAGCTGTTGGTGTCACTGGGCACAGGCAGGATGAAGGAAAGGGCGTAATGATTTACCACATCATCCCTCACATAGTACAACTCAGCATCAAGACCTGCAGACAGAAAGAGAGCGAGAAATGATAAAACTGCTCATGACTGACAGAAAATAGTTAAAACCATTTCAAATTCACACAACCACCCTGCCTCAAGAGAGGGGTAAAATATAGTTTCATACTGCCAGATCCTGCCCTCATATGAACTCTGCATTTCACCATCAAAACATAATATGTGCTCATTTAGGCTTAATGTATTCCACAGCGCCAGCAAATATATGGTGCAAGAGGAATCCATGGCAACAATGCATAAAATATATATTCTTTTCAGTGCGGTGACCAACCACTGTCTGACATAGTTCCACTTCCTTGCAGGAAAGAGCAAGATCTGGATCTATTATATCATAGAGGGCAGCTATGACAGCCACTGAAATATGATTACGGTTTCCGATCAGGAGGATATGAGTTATAACTGGCTCAAGCGTTCATGCTGAGATTCTGGAATGCTTCCCATTAAGCTGATGGGATTTATGAAACTACCAAGGCTGCCGCCCAAGTTTTGACCACAGTTCATTCCTCTCTCTCTAGCCTGTCCACTTAGAACCACATAGAACGGTTTTCATCCTTTATACCAAGAACAATATCCTCAGCTGCCCCCTCCACCATACAGTGAAGGGAAAACACTCAAGTGTAGTATGTTTATGTTTAAGGACTTCACCCCTCTCTATCGTCAAAGCAAAACATCTCTACTCTCCCCTGTCTGGCCTCCATGTTCTAATGACGCTGTAATCTAAACATGGTTTCCTTCCCGGCTACATTCCTGGGAGAGACTCGACCTGAAAAGAATTTCTACCAACCAGCCCAGCACACCTGCGCTCCCAGTTATACTGCATCCAGCTCCCAATTAACAACTTGACTGAAAAGAGGCAATGATGATGAACATGAAACTGAGGTCTAAAGAGGAGGTTGATTCCCAGCACACGAATGAGGCACAGGGATGTGTGAAGTTAATTGACAGCTGTAATCTCCTGCAGCCTGCCGTGCCTTGGAGCAAACCTTATCATGACTGAAAGGCCCCGCTGTGGCTGACTGGAGCCTATCTGTCTGTCATGGGGTCTGCTCAAACATTAGGGGGATGGGGGTACACAAACCCTTTCTAGAACATATCTATGAAAAAACAGTAGATGTGTTTATTTCATTTTATTTTATTTATTTTTTTGCTAAACATTTAGATGTGTTAGCTGTACACCAAGAAAACATAAAATCAATATACACACTAAGGGTGTCACGATTTCGATTTTAAATCGAAATCGACCAAAATTAAGTCACAATCTCAAACTTCGAATTAAAAAATGGAATCGTCGATGCTGCCACGCCCCCATGTCGCGCCCGGTTGCTTGCCAAGCGGAAAAAAAACACACGTGTTGAAGTGCTGCGAGTCAACCTCCTCTAACAGCCACTCAAAAGATAGCATGGCAACTGCAGATGCAGGAGACCCATCGACAGAACTCGAACCCCCTCCTCTTTCACTGAAGTCGCTGGTGTGAAAGTATTTTGGATTTCCAGTGAGTTATGTTGACAACGTTTGCGTGCTATAAGCGTGTACCATATTATCTCACTGGCAGCACGACTAACATGGCAGGGCATCTCCGTAGGCACCACAAAAACATAGATTTATCTATTAAACCAACAACTACACAAACTACTCTTTCATCTTCATTTGGAATTAAACTTCCAAGCAACTCAACTCGTGCAAATGCAATTACGAGTGCGTTAGGAGTATTCATAGAGACTATGGACATGTCTGTTTTATTGTTTTTGTTTGTTTTGTTGTGAACTTGAATGTCATCTTTTGTGAAGAAGACTGCACTTACAAAAGAGAAACTAGATGGTGGTTTATTTTGCTAAAGTTTTCAATTGACTGAAGATATAAGTTGTTACATTATGTTGTTAATAAAAGTTTTAAATTTGACAATGTAGTGTGGTACATTGCGAACAAAGGTCAGATATTATATTGCATAAATGTCTAGTCTGAAAAATGGCATAGCAACCTGTGCTTTAAAAAAAATAAACGTAAAAATCGAGAATCGAATCAAACCGTGACCTGAGAATCGAAAATGTAATCGAATCGAGGATTTGGAGAATCGTGACACCCCTAATACACACTATTGTTCTAAAGAGTTTAGCCTGTAAAAATTGTGTTTTGTTTTTGAAGTCTCTTGTGCTCACCTGCAATTATTTGATCAAAAATAAAAACTTAAACTAAAAGACTTTTGCGTGGGCACGAGAAACTTTTGCGTGCTCACGTTATAATTTCCAGGTTATGTCCACTATAAAGCCTATTTACTTTGTGCGTAACTGCCATTTTACTATGAAGAAAACGTGAATAATTCATGATTCTGAAGCTGAAAATACAGAAAAATATGTTTGGACTCTGTCAATGACAAGATATATTTAAAATAATTTAGGCCACTTTTTACTGGTAACACAAGACATTTGGGATTATCAACACCCACAAATATTCCCCCTTTGCATTATTATACATTATATTCAACATTATATATAGTAGTTCAATGTAGTACTGACACTAAAACTCTGTAAACTTGAATTGTTTCCTCACACAGTAATTTTCATTTTGGGAGAACTAGTTTTCAGTCACGTGACTGTCGAGGAGCCCTGGAGGGCAAAACAGCCATGTACCTGCAGCACTTGTGATCCATATACCGCACCTACAGTGATTTCAATCACTAAAAACAGCGGGATGATTTTTTTTATAAGGCTAACGTGAAAAACACAAGGGTGGGTTGTACCAATAAGGATAAAATTAAGCAAAGTTTAACACTAATCAAGGATTTGTTGATCTGGGTTTTATTTTAAATCGAGTTGTGTTGCACCGCTTAATTTTAAGCACAGATTAACCACGCAGAAATGAAAGGGCTGATCAAGCAGCATAAGCGGAGGGTGAACCGACGCCAGGCTAAAGAATCCTTAGTGCAACCCACCCTTAAAGTGCCTTAATGTACTAAAACAGTGATATTAAAAGATCAAATTCAGTTTAACCCTTTTTGATGATGCATACTATATACAGGAGAGCAGATAAGCCCATAATATGAACGCAACACGTTTTCTTTATAATAGTTTTCGATGGAAAAAACGCTTAATGAGAAACTTCGTGTTGCATTAATATTCTGTGTTCATTTGTTTGCCTGTGCAAAGTATGCATAATCAATAAGGTATATATTGAATTTGATCTTTTAATAGCATTGTCTTACTACAGTAGATCTTACTACAAACCTGGTAAAAATGACTGACAGGCAATGGAGGAAAGCATTGTTTTGCCCGCCAGGGGGGCGTTCCCCTCAGGGCGTGACGTCACGTGAAAACTATCAATACATATTGTTGCATTTTTGTATTGCGATATATTGTGACATGATATATTGTTACACCCCTTGTATCAGTCTTTTTTATGGACCTTTGAACTTGGCAAATAGGACAACACACACAGCCGTATTGAGCCATCAGCCCATTTCATGGCACGGTTTCGCAGCTGCCACAGATGCGGGATATAACAAGGCTGTGACACTAGAGTATACTGCCCTAAAGAAAGACAAATTTTAAGCAAATAGCTCTTTATTAATTCATGAGCATCCATACTATGCACATCCAGGTTATAGACAGTATACATAAACTGGACATAAAAAGTTTAACATGTTCGCAATTAATTCAGTCAATTTTTTTTCTGAGAAATTATTAGATAACCAAGCAGTTAATGGGCACCACTGACTTCCATAGTATGGAAAAACAAAAAATACTATGGAAGTCAATGGGGCCCCATCAACTGTTTGGTTACCGACATTCTTCAAAATATCTTCCTGTATGTTCAGGAGTAGAAAAAAATTCATACAGGTCTAGAACAATTTGAGAATGAGTAAATGATGACAGAATTTTCATTTTTGGGTGAACTATCCCTTTAAGTTGGGATAGTTTAACTATCCTGTTATAAGAAAACAGGATAGTCAGGATACAGGAAAACAGGATAGTCCTGTTATAACTATCCTGTTATAAGAAACTGTTATAAGAAAACAGTTAAAGTGATCACGCAGGTACCTCACACAGAGCAGCCTGTTCATTATCAAACTAAAATATAGTCAACCAAATATAAAAAGTTACAGTGCTCAATTTAAATAGTCCATAATACAATCTGTGCCATTCAGCATTCAGTCGACATTGAAACGCGAGTGAAGTACAAAGCCTAGTTTACAAAATAAATAAAAATTTGGCATCCAAATACATTGCGAATATGGAATCATTTGGATTTGGCAGTATTACAGAATAGCACGAGTTAGCAGGCAGCAGGCCTACAGTGATGTGAGGCTGCCCACCTATGAAGCAGATAGGCTGTGTGGCCCCCAACACAGACACACTCAAGATGCAGGAGACCTCAAAGTTCAGACAGACAGCCCGTCTGACATAATCCTCTAAGGAAAAGAAAATCAGCCAGCTGTGAGAGACTACTGAGGCGTGAGTTATACTAGACACATACCCACAGACTTGAGACTAATTAAGGTTCCCATGTCTTGCACCATGTGACCTGTCTGGTACAACTTTTGTCCTAACTGCTTTGAGACCCCTTACAGCCATGAGTAGTAGTCTCGCATAAACAGATCACTGACTAACGCCATATGGTCAGGTGCTCACTGTAGCTTATTCTGGCCATGAATCGCCCACTTAGACAGGAAGAGGCCATTTGACTGACGTAAAGCAATCAACTACAAGTTGCAGTTTAATCTGAAATACATAGAAGAACCAACCAATAGAATTGGAACAGCCGATTTCATCCAGCTCTTGCTCTTTTCGTATGCAATGTCCAAAAAAATGGTCGGTGAACAGACTGTGGATGGTCACTGAGACAGACTATGTGAGTAGAGGCAGGAACAGTTGAAAGTTGTAATGAAAGAATGGATGGGGCACTTCTCATTTTAAATTCCTTCTTTCTCAAGATCTCAGGCACTTAAATTATATATTGAGAAAAGAATTTGGAGGAGAAACAAGCCTTAGCCCTGTCATAGCCCACAAAACAGTGGATGAAGAGGGTGTTGAAGTTCATGGGTCAAGTGTGCTCAACCGTCTGACCAGAGGTTCCAAAAAGAAAGCAGGAGGTTGTTTGGTTGTTTTCTGCGTGGCATAAAATGCTCCCACCCTTGAAGAGCTGGTTCACTACAGGATGATTAGGAGAATGAGTTTATTATAGCATATGTGCAGCCTGTGTTTTCAAGCTTGTTTATTTGTGACTCTGTGGGGACCATTTTTAACCTCTTTTCTTTATGCTTAAGTAACAAGTTTGTTTCAAAAGAGCTGTGGTTAACCATACGGCTTGAAAAAAAAGTGGTTTCCGCTTGCTGCAAAATGAAATCTTTGCATCCCCCTCACGGCAATGCTCTGTAATGTCTTTTTATGTAGCTTCAAAACCCCTTTCATGGTTGAATTGCTTCCCCTCTGAAAAAGCGAAGACCAGGGAGAAAACATACCCATGGGGTGAGACTTCGATACAGCATTATGTTTGTCGATCTTTCTCAAAAAGAGTTTGACAAAGCTCTCGCTCTGTATGCGAGTCATCTTCAAGCTTGCCAATGTAGAAAAATAAAAAGATCTAAAAAAAAGTGAGAAGTGCATAAAAAACACAGGGGCCAGATTTAAATGCTTAGATAAATCAGTGATGCGTCAATAACTCCTAAAAATATCACTCTATAATGGTATAATAACTTTTACAAATCATAAAAAAATTACAATTTATGATGTAATTACTTCAAAATGTAGTAAGAATTTGTAGTTTTATTTAAATGTGGTCTGAGACTCAAAACAAGACTTTTTTTGTTTCGAACACTCAACACAAAGAATAGAACTGAAGTTACAGACAATACAATGAATGAAAGGCAATGATTTACACCCATGTCGTTCCCCACAGCCAAAGGTATAGATATGCGGTTTTGGATTTCTTGGCCTCTGGAGATCACATTTCTGTCTTCAGAAAGGTACAACAAAAATGTTAGAGCCAGGAGAGGAGGTAAGCACAGGTAGAACAAAGAGTCTCCTGTAGTCAGGGTCCGATTCATCCTCAATCCCTCAGTGCACAGGACACAAACAGCAGCCAAGCTCAGAGAGTGAGTGGAAGGGAGGGGGGCTCTGTTATGTATTGTTTAGGGCTGCACAATATTAAAGAAAAATGCGATATGCAATAACTCGTTAAATAAAGCATTATCATTTCGCATATTGAATATTGCATTAAGTGTGTAAAATAAATTAATTATATTTAAATATATTTAAAACCTGATAATGTTATAACCAGCATACATGTTTCACATTCTTTTTGTGAGAAGAAAGCATCCCAACAACTACTGAAAAAGAAACAGCAATGCTTTTTTACATAAAAAGTGTCATTTTAACATCAGTGTAAACCAGGGGGTTTAGGGTTTCAGGTAGGCCTACATTAGGTTTATTTACCAACAGAAATTTAATAATGAAATGTGAAAATAAAGCACTGCTTAAGATCCTTGCACACTGAGTCCGAAATTTCGTATTCGTCATCCTGAAAATTCATCACGCACAGAAACCTTGCACACCGAGTCCGATGCATATTCATTAATCCGTTGCAAAAGAATTTGCAAAACAATACAAAATGGAGTCTTCAAGCAGTAAGGATGATTTTGTTGTCCTCTCTCTTCTGAAAAAGAGAAAAAGAAAGAGGAAATATTGGGTCCATCCAATCCTGAGATTGCGTAGAGAGGAAGGAGAGTTCCACCTCCTTATGAAGGAGCTGCGGGATTATCCAGTGTGATTTAAAGTTTACTTCAGGATGTCAGTGGCTCAGTTTGATGCTTTGTTAGCGATACTGGTTTTTATTGTTCATTTGTACGGTGGCTCTGAATTGTCAAAACACCTCCCAAAATGCTTGCTACGGATGCAAAAAACAGAAAATTGAACCCGATCCTAATTTTTTTTATGACAGACGAAAGTTTCGGAGGCAGTGTGTAAACATAATTGACACAACATGAAGCCGTATTTATTTTTTAACGTGCAAACATTTCAGACTCATTGTGCAAGGAACTTTAGTCTTCACTGTATTATATATACACTGATTCTTATTAAAGCTACAAAAGTTATTCAGTCAAGAGCAGTAAGTGATTTTCTCTGTCGAAGCAGGTTTATTAGGCTGCTGTCACTTTAAGAGCTGCACGGTTTCAATATATTGTTACAGACGCACTTTCTTTCTTAACTGTTTATTCCACTTACATAAGCGATTGTGTTTACATGAATACTCCCCAAGACGGACAACTGCTTTTAACATTTATAAGAAATGTTATTTCAGGGATCCAGACTGCAACCTTTTTTTCCTGCCGGTGCGACTAAATTTTGTTAGCACTGGTGCCACCACCATGTTGCCCAAATGATAAGAGCTGCAATTTCTGTTGCATATGAGAAACATCAAATGGCAACCCGAAACGAAAGCGGAACAAAAACCAAAATTAACTAAACAAAACTAGGAGAAACATTGTGCCATGAAAGAACAAGCTAAAGAAGGCTTTTCAGTCCACAAATCAGTGATTTGATGAGTTTTAAGGGATAAAACTACAGGGGGACTTTAAAAATAAAAAAGACATGAAATTACCACTATAACCAGTAGATGGCAGCAGTGTAGCATTTATTGGCTCATTAGCCATTTCCACTCTATAATAGTTTTTCCCACGTTTTGCGTTTAAATTTAATTTCAATATTCTGGAACCACTTTTACAAAATATTAAACCATCAAGAAATCAATGTGTGTCAAAGTTTGACACTTTTTGTACTAAAGTATTAAGTAGGAAAAGTCAAGAAGTGTCATGAAAAACAAAAACTTAAAATTGCGAAGAATTACAAAAAGCAAATAAAAAGCGGTCCTTTTATAATCACTGAAGCTATTGGTCAGTTCAGCGTAATACTATAGAAGAACAATGGTATATATATAAAAATTAGGTTGTAGTTAAAAAAGTTAATTTTATCCGCATCTCAACTCAAAGCTGGGCAATTTTTCAGATTTTTTCGATTAATTCGGATTTAATGTTTTATGTTTAATCATGATTATGAATAAAAATGTTAGCAATCGTTCTGAAAAGTTTTTTTTTTTTTACCATATAGCCCAGCCCCATTTAAAACACTAAAGTTACAACTACAACACAATGCAACTACAACCAGCACACAATGCAACTACAACAGGTTTGCGTCCACACACATTTCTACATGAGCCAGCAGGCCACAGTTCTCGTTACACACACTATGTATGCACCTGTATACACACTATGTATACACACACCCGGAGCTTTGGGGGCAGTTGTGGCCTAATGGATAGAGAGTCGGACTTGTAACCCAAAGGTCATGGGTTCGAGTCTCAGGTCTGGCAGGGATTGTCGGTGAGGAGAGTGAATGTCCAGCGCTCTCCCCACCTTCAATACCACGACTGAGGTGAGACCCTTGAGCAAGGCACCGTACCCCCAACTGCTCCCCGGGCGCCGCAGCAATGGCTGCCCACTGCTCCGGGTGTGTGTTCACGGTGTGTGTGTTCACTGCTGTGTGTGCGCGCACTTGGATGGGTTAAATGCAGAGCACAAATTCCGAGTATGGGTCACCATACTTGGCCACATGTCACGTCACTTCACTTCACTTCACTTCCTAGTTCAAGGTTCATGGGATGCAGTGTTCACAAAGGGGTGCAGAAGCTGAAAGGGCAGAGGGGTCAAATCTAAAGAGTGGAACATGCAATATAAGGAGATCTAGAGTCTCATTATCATCAAGAACGTCAAAATGGCGGCTATATTGGAGTCCCTCGAATGTAAGAGTTCAGCACCGATGGTCAGGAGGGTAATCAGTGTAATACCAAACAGGTGTGGGCTAAAAGTAAATGATAAACTAGCAGGCAGGCAGGCAGGAAGACTCAGGGTGCGTCTCAATCAGCTCCCTAGTTCAGTAGTCAGGGCACTGATCAGGGAATCAGCCACATTAATTTACATGATATACTGATTCACGATCTAGGGAGCTAGGGAGCTGATTGAGACGCAGGGCCAGTGTGTAATGCTGCAATGGATAGAAAACCACTTTCAGATGTGACTGCGGCACTTCCAGGGTAACTTTCATAGAGCTGACGTGAACACATTATTTGTAGTAAACTTAACTGGACGGGGTGTGACAGGACGGCAACAGGCCCAGCGGAAATGGCAGTGGTGTCACAACTTAGACGGCTGGTGAAAATAACCCATACTATGGTGAAGCGTAGGAAGAAAACGTCTCCCAGCAGAGGTCTGACCTCTGGAGGACCACAGCCCAGTGTGGGATCAACTGCAATTACCACACACATTCTCCTCTGCAAATATTTCAAAGAGGGTCTGCTGGTGTTCATATTAAGACGTTCTACTAGCATAATAAATAAAATACAATTAATTTCAAACTTAAAAAAAAAAAAAGAATTTTGTATTTTTACGAAGAGAGTGCATTCAGACAGCCTATTTTAAGATGAAACCAAAACCAGAGTCCATTAATTTTAATTCAACCCACTATGAATTCTTCAAAAATACAAAACATACATGAATTCACACAACATCAACATTGAATTCTATAGACCAGCATGTCCTTTCATGCAATGGAATGTTTTAAGGAGGGAGACGAACAGATTAACACAGATTCTAGAAATAGATTCTCAGCAACTTGTGTCAAGACAGCAACTAGTTTTTTACATTTTCTGAGGAAAGTGGTGGAGCTTATCCACCAGGATGCCACAGCGATATTATGTGGTTGCAGGTGTTCTGAATGGTATTTAGTTTGTTGCTATGTCTTGTTGACGCAACTTAAAAGTGTGTACCCCTGAGCTTCTATGATATCCTGGTCTATAGATATGGATTGGGTCGCTCTTTCAATGTAAGTCTATGAGATTTCTCTGCTAGTTGCAATGTCTGTCAGGTGAGAATCATAAGTCTGATCACTTAGTAAACACATCGTCCTTACCCACTATACCCAAGATCAAGTTCATTGGTTGAACATTCAAATGACATTGGAAAACACTGCGCCACGATTGCAACGTGAGCAGATCCCGGAAGTCCTATAGCTTTAGCCAAGCAGCATGTCATGTCACTCCATGATCGACGCATTGTCTCGTTGTGTTTGGACTCGGGCTCGTTCGAGACCACCTGCTCTAAATAAAGATAGGCGATCTACTATGGTTTACTAATGTTTCGCGAAGTTACAAACCAAAATGTGGCGAAAAAGCATCATGTATACTGTTTACACGTGCATTGGCGGTGCTTTTTATACAAACAATTGGTATAGTTTGGTCTCTAACTGAACAATATTCTTGTTGTATTCTGCTCGTTGAGACCTTTTCAATGATATAGGACACAAGTATATCTGTACTGTACTATGATTTTACATAATTTCATGTAAAGCAGTTTTTTTTTCCCACGCTATGAAAATAAAGCACTTCTAATTTCATTTTCATGTAACTATCCCTTTAAAGCAGAACTAAGTAACTTTTTTACCTTCATTAATAGTTTTCTAAGTAATTACGATGGTTAATTGACTTGTAGTGGTGTGTTTGAGGCGTGCACTAACCCCCTCTGGCACGTCTACGCCAAAAAACAGCACAATCTCGCCTCATGTTCACATTCACGCGAGAGTGACAAAATGCTTTACGGTAATTCAAAAACAAACTATGTATATATTATGACTTTATAAGACAATTTCGAAAATTACCCACCTCCATCAAGTGTACTGTATTTGCAAATTACCCACCTCCTCGTTCTTGTACTGTATTTGCAAAACTACTGCGCTGGTGAGCGTTGTAGTCGTTGTAGTCCAGAGCTGCGCTTGGAGTATGTATGACAGTGTGATTCACTGAAGGAAACTGTAGGGGGAGCTTCGCAAATCTTACCGAGTTCCGCTTTAAGAGGTTTGAAAAACTCTGAGGTAACTCTAAGGCAAGCACAAATAATAACAAATTTTAAAGTAAGAAAAAGGTGGAATACTTTTAGCAGGTATAATCTTCTCTGCTCAATATTTCTACTGTTCTAACAGTTTCCTTCAGAGCTGGGTAAGACCAGGGTCAACAACTTCTTGTTATTTTTTTGGTACACAAACAATTTCCTTATGACACCAAAAAGAAAAATTGGCACAATTCAGATAAATATTTAACTTTCCAAAATTCAAACACCATTCAAACCACTGTGACTGAGACTGCGTTATTAAAAGGTATAGGTATTATTTATTACACTTCAAACAGCCTACCACATTATCTTTAAAAAAAATAAATAAATAAAAATCTCTAACAAATGTGGAGAGGGGTAGTGTAGACTAGTGTACAACTAAATAATAGGTTAAGTGCATGGAGAAGAAAAAAAAAAGTAAAAGGGGCCTACCCCCCATTCAGTGTGGCAGTTCCAATAGACAAGCATACAAATGCGAATACTACTGCCAGTCATTCCGTTTCTTTTCATGGACTCCTTTTGTAATAGCTCCCTGCTCGTCTTTCAGCTCATCTTGAAAGCTTTCTTCGTCCTCTTTTCTAGCTTTGGGCACATGTTCAAGACAAGCGACTAAGCAGGCAAAGCACAAGAATCTTTCAATTGTGCCATACTTTGCCCTGTTATTTTAGAAGCAGCTGCAAGGCATCTTTAATGGAGAATGATTTTACTTGATACTAGCTTTCCCGTGGTCTCAGGCTTGGTGGCATTCCAGTCGACCATTATCTCTTCTACCAACATGAGTGAAAATTTGATATGGTGTGCTGAGCAAAGGGCAGAAACAACCTATAATATAGCGCCCATTTTCCACTACTTCAGTAAATGTGATGCTCTCTGTGGATCACTAATGGATCTTCCATGAACCGCAGGCAAAAACAGAAGTACATGCACAGGGAACTACATGCCATTGATCAATTAAGTGAAACAACCCTTGCAATGACTACTTCTTGGACTGACCAGTAAAGGACCTTGTGTATTTTATTTAGCAACTTGTCAATTTTAAGTAAACTACACTTAAATTTTAATCCCAATTCAGTTAAAGGCCAACCACAGATGAGCAACATGTGTGGGGGGCACGGAAAGCCCTAGGTGCTTCAACAGGGGTATAAGAAGTGTCTAAGTGTATGTGTTTATTTATGTGTGTGGTGACCAAAGCTTCCTGAAACCCCCCAGCGGTGAAGGATTTATAGGCTCGGTCAGAGGCAGTCACATTTGGAGAAATAATTACTGATACTGCCAAAAAGCATCTCAGTAAATGACAACCCCACATGGGCACTGCTGGGAAGACCAGGGTGTCCTTTCCTTAATAAATGTGGTCTGTGCAGAATTCATGTACAGACTATTCTAAAGATAAAAAAAAGAAAGAAAGAAAGTAGATCGGCCAATAAAACAACTTTGTTTTTCTCTGATGTCATTATGGCCACTTAGCTTTCAACCAAGTAAAATTGTTGTTTAATGTTGATGTTAAAGAAGGTATTTTATCTGGTAGCTTTTGCCATTCGAATGGCAAAAATAAGTTATTTGGAAATAAAAGAAAGTTAAGATAGTCAATAGTTGTTGCTATGTTGAAAATATTTGGCCCAACAGTCATATTTTTCCACTGACATTCACTTTTTTTTTTTTTTATGAAAAAAGTTGCTGAAACATGCTGAACTTAGTAAGCTCCTTTGGATCTGCTGTAGATCTATGGAAGGGGGATCAACCAGGTGTTTTATAGGTTCCCGTTTTGATCCCAATGTTTGCAGAGTTGTGGGAGCAAACTCACTTTTGGCCTCAGACATAGAGTTCACATCTACAGAAAAGTCATACTATAAACGTAGACAGATTTGCTTCAGAGGGCAGTAAAAGGTAACGATGCAGAAAGTATTCCGACTGGAACTGCCCCTTGTCTTTTTTCACCACCCACTTAGTCCATATTTCATTACAGTACACCGTCCGCCATCCAGCAGTCCTAGAATTTCAACAGTAAAGAATGTAGGTGACTTTAAACTGGTGGCCTATGTATCGCCAAGAATCTGGCAATACGATATGCATCACGATACAGGAGTTACGGTATGACATATTGCGATACTATAAGCATGTCAGGGTTTTAAACGAACACAAGGCCACTGCCATGATCTTGAATATAAAAACAAATAAATATCAATACAGTATCGCTAAACACAATATCGCGATATTCACGTGTATCAATATTTTCTTACACCCCTATGAAAAACTGTAGAAGATAACATCTAAAAAAAGTTTGTTCCATTCCAAATGCTCACAGAGGTACTACATGAAAGCAACTGTGATGCATAACATCAAACAAGGACACAGATCCTAAGGCTATTCTTAAATCCAGACACAACCTCTCCTCAAAGTAATGGAACATACAAAGGTGTGTATATTATATTAGTTTTTGAACGTGTCCATAGGCGCCACATCATAAGGCCTCCAGTCTTTTGGAACTTACTGTATACAGTGGAATGTCACAAAAAGAATTATGAAAAAAATAACTGTACAATGAATCAATTTGCGATGTTGACTAGTGTCTGTGGATATTAAAGGTGCAATATTTAATATTGACAGCTAGCAGTTAAAATAGGTACTGCAGTCCAAATTCAAAATATTGGAGAGAGTTGTTTCCATTCCACCTCCTCAGACTTGACACTCAAGCGGGTTGCCAGATTGAGAACAAGTAAGAGGAACGAGCATAACTGACAATGGAAGGCAACGAGCCTTACACACTGTAAGTTGATGAGTTGATTTGTGTTTTAATATGCCTCTGGTCAGAGTTTTTTAGATGCACGCTGAGGCTTTTCAGGTCAGATAGAATCTGTGATCTCTGACCCAGTTCATTTCATGGCTACAATACACTGTTTACTCTGCCTACTTGCAACCCAGGATGTTGAAATACTATTGGGTAAATTGGCAGTGGGTGGGATCACACAGTCCAAAACAAAAACAGACATTCCAACACAGAAAGCACATTTCAAAGTAAAATAACTGGCTGTAGCATTGTTTTTCAGAGAAACAAGTATGAGAACCTAAATATCTGCAAACTTGAGTTTTTTTATTTGCTTTAGTAGTCAAATACATACATACAGAACATTTAAAGCTCAAAAAGATTGATAATGAATCTAAAGTCTGCATGTTCTGCATGACTGTGAATGAGTGCCGGAGTTTTGTCTATTACTACACATTTACATGGGACGCTCGTGGTGTTTTCAGCATCTGCCATCTCACTACATGAGGACATGAACACATGAACTTCACCCCCAGAGCTATTCAGAGTTCACTTCATAAACATTTGACCATTTTACTCAAGAAACACTAACGCCATATCATATACACAGAAACTCAAAAGTCTTCACGTCAACACATCAAAATAAAAGTTGAGGGTGCTCCAACTGATCGGGCGCGGATCGTTATCGGCCGATTATAGCTTTATATAGTTTGATCGGTGGTCTCTATAAAGGCGGATCAGATGAACCAATCAAAAATTTGCGAAACAATTTTTCTATGTGTAGCTAAAATTGCTTCACTACATTAACCGGTCTGGCAGTTGTACCAGGTGTCTGGAAAGGACAAAAACATCTTTCCAAAGAGAGGGGACATTGGAACGACAGCAACCCTACAGCAATGATAGCAAGAAACTAGGATATTTTAGTGCATTCCTTTCCTTCACAGCAGGGCACATTCTTTCCTCCCTAAACACCCAAACTTAATGTCCAAATCAGCTAGATCAGTGACTTTCATAAAATACAGTCTACTTTTGCTAAACTGCAGGACGTGTTCGATAATAAAGAGTGTTATTAAAACAGTATTAAGTCACGAATATGATACTGTTCCTCAAGTGGCTTTCTGTGCACTCTCATTCTCATTGCTTTGTAGATTTAGTAGGATTAATCTATATTTAATTTATACAGTGAAAACTATGCAGTGTTTTACATTTGATTACTTTGTTGATAAAGTCTGCTTTGTTTTTTTTATTTTTATTATTTTTCAAAGGAATGCTATATTTGTTAGCTCTAAGCTGTTCCTAATTATCTCTAAAAGAGGGAATGGAATATGTTGCTTGCCAATAAATAATGAATTGTCAATTCATGATACTTTCTTGTCGCTTAATTCTTTATACTTAAAATGTATTGTTGTTTAGAATAGTATTATTTATTTTAGTGATCGGTATTGTTGATCGTATCGGCCAATACTGCTTCCAGTTATCAGTAATCAGCGACCGGCCCCAAAAATCCTGATCAGAGCACCCTTAAAAAGTTTGGTTTAGTTTAAGAAATCATAACAGAAATATTTTACCATTGCACAGTAGTGTACTTCAACTAGCAGCAGTAATAATAATTATAATAATAATACAATTCAATAATATTAACAACATTTAAGGATTTTAAATTTTCATTTGATTACATTTTAAAAGGTCAACTAAACTATTATGGTGCGTACACACCGGACGCGACTTGCGCGAATAAATCGCGCTATTCGCGCATAGTTGGACGCTTGAACATTTTGAGTTTACTCGCTTCATTCGCGCGTGAAAATCCCTTCACAACAGACGCAAATTCGCGTCATGAGAGGGGCTCTCCCGCTCCTTTATGTGTCCCAGACTCTCCCACTGCTTTCTGCACACTTCCTCTGAATAAACAACTTGTCAGTGGGGAAATAATTGTAAATTACAGCGAATAAGCTCAATTGGTCGTCTTTAGTTGGCTTGTAGTCTTAATATGTATATGTATATGTATATGTATAGCTCAAATTGAGTAAAGACCGTTTTTTACAACTTATCAGATTGTCCGACCTCCTCACTCACTTTCTTTCAAACACGATCTTTTTTATTTCTGTTTCTATAAATGTATGAAGATGTACAGCGACGATGATTTTGTCCTCCATAGTTGTTTCGAATTTCTGCCTCAGCTCGCTACGTCACGTCACGACTAGAGCAAGCTCCTGATTGGTTAACGCGGCGCGGAAATTTGCCAAAGTTCAGATTTTTCAACTTGCGCGATTCACGCGAATCGCGTCAAACGCCCGAATCGCGTCATTCGCGCCGCTTCATTCGCGCCGCAGGATGTCAATTCGCGTCTTTGCATTGGCTTAACATGTAAATCACTCGCGCTTACCGCTTCATTCGCGTCCGGTGTGAACGCACCATTAGTTTCATAAATTGATTTTATCAATTTAAATAGTTTTTTTATGTAAATGTATCTTTGGCATTAAGGCCTGTACACACCGGGACGAATATCGCACGCGTTTATCGCTAGCGTTTTTCATGCCGTTTTTTGTGTTCATACCCAAGCGATTTTCACTGGCGATGCGCAGAGTGAACGTGCAAATTCACTCCCTGCCAGTATATGGCGCTTGTGCTTAACGGTAGAGCAAATAAACATATTTATGATATTAATAAAGCTAAAGAAGATAAAAATGCAGATATAAAATGACATATATATGGCATATGAGAGATGGTAGTCAGAAAAGGTAGTGCAAATAAGTCACAATGACAGTATATATAGTGCAAGTGAACGGTAGTGCAAATAAACAAATTTATGAAATAGACATTCTTAATTATGTCTCCTGAATGTAAAAGAAATAAACAGTAAAAATACAGAAATAATACACATCTATTGGTGTGGCCAATAAGTGGCAGAGCACCCATTTGCGTGCGTCTCAATCAGCTCCCTAGTTCAGTAGTCAGGGCACTGATCAGGGGGAGTCGGCCACATTCATTTACACGGTATACTGATAGACGACCTAGGGAGCTGTTTGAGACGCAGGGATAGTTTGTAGGGGTCTTCCTCGTCTACTTTCTTTCTCTTCGTCGTCTTGGTATTAATGTGTTATCGGCAAGACCGTTTTGTGCTTGAGCGCCACCAAGTAGGGTTAACTTCAAGTCCTGTAACTTCAGCAGCTCCATGCACGTGAACAAAAGCGGCAATCTCATTGGTTGAGGAGCGGAGCGTCAAACCCAAAAAACAAACCCGAGACGTTTTTTATTTTTTTTTAAATGACGCTTTTACGTCTGCCGTTTTTCGCGTCGGTGTGCACACTTACATTGGTGCCCTTTGTTTAGTCACGAGGCGTTAAACGTCCGCGATAATCGAGCGCAATATTCGTCCCGGTGTGTACAGGCCTTTACAATGTTTTATATATATATATTTATTCTATGTACTCCTGACACTATAAACTTTTATAAAGGTCCTGTCATGAAAAAAAAAAAAAAAAACCTTGATATACCGTGAAACCGTCAGAATCTTAAAAAAATCCTGTGATACAGATACAGATTTTGTCATACCGCCCAGCACTACAAAATACACTTTTTTTCTAGTTGTGATTATTATAAATGACTCGATTTATTGTGTGACATATAAATAGCACTTTTTGCAAGAATATTTAAACAGTAACCAATAATATGGTAAGAAATATGGTAAGCAGAGTGAAAATAATGCAAACTGGCATTATTTAAAAACTGTTAAATATATCTTCATGTACTTGGGTTATTAAACTGAAAGAGGAAATTTTATTTCTGTTAAATGTTGTGGATTCTGTGATCACTATGATTCAGTTAGCACTAGCACATGTCTAAAAGTGGTCCTTGAGAATAAGTTAACCTTGAAAATGCTTCATCTGCATTCAAAACACTTCAGTTAACAGTCTGAGGGTCAATGTGAGGCCCAAATGCACAGAACCACCAGAATTAGCATTCCATCAAAGCTCTACAACTATAAATTGTTTCACTCATTTTAAGTCCACTCACGTAGACAGCTGGACATTACTTCAGCTTCTTTGATCAGTTTTAAAGCAGTGACAATCCTTTCTTTCAGTGCCCCATCACCGAGTTTAGCTCTCAGCTCATTAATGAACATTAGTTTCCTGCAGGTCTGCTTTTCCTGAGGGCAGGGTCTGAGGGATCACTTGGACGGCTAGGCTTGAGTCTCTGGAAAGAGCATTGTTTTGAAGAGACAGGTTCCAGATTGTCATGGCTGAGTTGTGGCAGCTCGGTAATGAATCTTGCTTGGTGCTCAAAAGGAGTCAGCGCCAGTCATTAATTACAACCACATGAGCCAATCCTACTACAGCTGCCACCGCAGTCAAGCAAACAGAGCTTGTTCCGTAAGAGGTATCCTCAGAACTCCCGCCTTCACTGGAACAACATGGCAGTACAGCTGCTGCTTAAGTAAACAAACTTCTATGAGTATGATACGAACAAGGGAGGGCTCACTTACTCATATAAGAGGGATGCCAAGCTGGTTTGTAACTGCAACACAGTACAATGTCGTTTAGGACTAAAGACATAGTGAGAAGCCTAGCCTTTTGTAGAGAATAGGTTAGTGTACTCATGATGCAAAGGTAAGTCCATAAAAGACGCTTAACAATCCTTATACACCCAGGTGAAAAAAAAAAGTATACTTGAATGCACTAAAAAAATAAAATACATGCAAGTACATTTGTAGTACATTCTTATTTCTTGTGCCAAATAAAATTGTAAAAGTTTATATTTCTACTTCAGTAGTACTTTGGTGCACTTAAAGTATACTAAATACCACTAATCCTTAAAATGATTTTTAGTGGATTGAAATGAAGTATATTACCGGAAAAATATACAAAGGAGTTTTATTAGTTTATTTCTTAAAAGTGTGCATTGAATGCTTTAAAAATTTGTTCAATCTTAGTAGAATTTTATATAACTATTTAATCTTAGGATAGCCATCTTTAAAATTAAATAGATTTTATTTAAAAATATGTTACTAGTGTACTAGTTATAAGTACAACTTCCCAACTGTGGTACTTAAGTACACTTAATATATAAATGCACTAATTAGCACTAACACTTAAATTGATTTTAAGTTTAGTCAGATAAAGTAAACCAAATATACAGAAGTGTTTTATAAAAGTGTGCTATGAAAGCTTAACATAAATTATTATTTTTTTATATATATATACCATCACTAAGTTCTATTTTAATGGATTTACATGAAAAATAAAACATGCAGGTTAAATGTGTACTAAAATTCACAATTTAACAGTAAGTATACTTTTAGCATAAGATACTTAAAGTGCTACATTTTAATGTGGGGAAAAAAGGGCTACAAATGACATACTAATTGTGTACTTGACTGTACTTTTCACTGGTTCACTCGGTCTCTGTGAGTGTATGTTGCTGCTGATGAGCTGATCAGCGTCAGCTGGGGCTCATCAGCGCTGCTATTTAATGTCTGTGCATTTTGCCCTCTGTTGTCAGATTGTTGGTGTGTTTGTGCAGTGTTAGTCCTGACTGTGTTTGAGTATCTCGTTCCTCATTCCTGTTCTGGATATTCCCCTTTGAGAGAGTTTTGGATTACCTGTTGGACTGGTTTGCCCATTGCAGTCTCTCCGCTACCAAGAAATACTTTGCCATCTGCACCTGCAACGTCTCACCCTTGCTATCTTTCCTGCTGCTATTTTTCTTAATAAACTGATATTTGCTGCATTCACTATTGAATCTGCCTTATTTCACTTGACAGTATAATTTAAAGACACCATTAACATGCAGTTAAGTATATCATATAAAGGGAATATTAACATAGCTACAATACATTTGAAATGAATTATTTCATGTATAAAAATATGTGGGCAATACATAATACATTCTGTATATATATTATACTTATTTTTTAAATAATTCATAAGTTTATTTTATATGTCTGATGAGTATATTTAAATGTGTATGAAAGCACATTTTAGTTCATATTCATGGTGTCTCAAAACAGCACAGTTGAGTACACTTAAATGTTCTTAAGATTATCTTAAGTACTAAAGAAGAATTTTTAGTATATTAAGTACAAAATTAGTGCATGAAAAGAAGTGTACACTATGGAAGTGTACTAAGTGCACTGAAATAAAGTGTATTTTAGTACACTTTCACCTGGGCAGTGGGTCTTATTCATTAATAATTGCATGAAGTATCTCGTATTTGTACACAAAGGACAACTTCTCACGATAAATGTCTGCCTATTTCACAACACGTGCATTTGCACATTAATCTGTTCTTAACCTCTTTTTAATCTTGATGAATTTGGAGTATTCAAAATAAGCATTTTTCTTCAGAGGAACCTTGCAACTTGAGCAATAATGCAGCTTTTATTACTCTTTCACTGTACATGATGAAATATCTGTCTAAAATTTCATCTTAACATGATCGATACAGGCCACCCAAAGTATATTATTTCTTTGCGTACGTGTGGTTTCAATTGTTTTGTTACTGTATTTTTTATTTTGAATAAATTTAAGTCATTAGTGAATCAAGATTTGTTCATGAAAATATTCATACACAGATTTCACACACAATATTGTGTGCATCCATGCTTGGTGAATGAAACAACAATAGCACGTGTTGTAAGTGTATCAGTACAGTAGCACAAAAGTGTTGTTTGCATTTCCCCTGTGATGTGGTCAGAGCTGGAGTTTGACTACCATGGAAGATATGACTAACAACATTTAATACGTAACAACAGCACATGGAGTCCGCATGAGAGTGATTTATGCATGCAATGAGTTTAACAATTTAAAGATAATTACAGATATAAACAGTCTCTTAATGCTTATCACAGACTGGAGCAAATACAGACTGGATTAGCATACACTCCTCTGCTCCAAACATGAACCAGCACCGTGTATGCGCAGTTATTTCATCATGTCTCCTTCAAATTCAATTATCAAAATATACATGTGCAAATAAGGACACCGATGCAGCGGTATGTCTGATCATGAACACAAAGACAATGAATTATTCTGAAACACAGAAGACAATGATGTAGACTGAAAATTCAAAGAATGGACAAAAAAGTAACGATGCCTTTTTTCTTTCTGTGTTAAACTATGTGTCATTTGTTCAGAGATTGTAGTGATTTTAAATGAAAATATTAGATATTTTAAGTGTTCCTCATTTTTCATAAACCAATAGCTCTGCCGATTTGTTGATATTTCTAAGAATAATTTAACAAAAGATATTTGATTTGTTCATGACAGTTGTTAGTTGTCTCTAATGATGATTTTTGTGAGTTTGTTGTCAGAGTTATATTTTTAAAATACATCAAGGTGCCCCCAACTCTGTTGTTTGTTTTTCTCTGCTCACATTTAAATATTTATTTGTCAGTGTAATGAGTTTGTTGTAGGTCTGTGTTTTATTGGTTGATGTCTCCCCTCTTCCCACCCTCTACACTCCCACTTTCCACAGCATTACACACCCATGTTTTAAGTCTTTCAAATCTGAGGTGTGAACGAGCAGTGCTAAAACAGGGGGGTTTCATGACACTTTAACATGGAAAAGACCTTTTATCGCTTGTCACAGTGTTGTGTTGCATATGGTTAGGACATGGCATTAAGATTAATAATACTGGAATTGCAAAAACTACTTAATAGGCCTGGGCAATATGGCCCAAAAATTTTACGGAATTTTGTTTCGGCAAAATTTAGTGAATAGCAAAAAATCGTGAATGGCAAAAAACACTATTTTCTACTTAATTCTATTTTGAAAAAAAACAACCTTGTATTCATTAAAAAAAACATTTTTTTTTTTTTACATCCTGCCCAATGCTTTCCTTCAAACAATGTTCATATTTAAAGGATTAGTCCACTTTCAAATAAAATGTTCCTGATAATTTACTCACCCCAATGTCATCCAAGATGTTCATATGTCTTTCTTTAGTCAGTCAAAAAGAAATTAAGGTTTTTGATGAAAACATTCCAGGATTATAGTCGCCTTGCACGTGCTTCTGCTTTCCGAATTCTTCAGAAGCACGTGCAAGGCGACTATCTGTTTATATAAAGCATATACAGTTGTATTTTACTGGCTATTTTGAGCCATTATTACATATGCACCGATTAAGCGTGCTGCCCCTTTAAATCTCCCGCTCCCCAGCCCCCGCGAGCTCTCAACTGCCTTAAACAGCAAACACAAAGTTCGCACAGCTAATATAACCCCCAAAATGGATCTTTACAAAGTGTTCATCATGCATACATCGATTCCTGTGAGTATAGTATTTATTTTGGATGTTTGCATTTATTTCTGAATGAGTTTGAGGCTATGCTCCGTGGCTAACAGGCAAATGCTACACTGTTGGAGAGATTTATAAAGAATGAAGTTGTGTTTATGCATTATACAGACTGCAAGTGTTTAAAAATGAAAATAGCGACGGCTCTTGTCTCCGTGAATACAGTAATAAACGATGGTAACTTTAACCACATTTAACAGTACATTAACAACATGCTAACGAAACATTTAGAAAGACAGTTTACAAATATCACTAAAAATATCATGTTATCATGGATCATGTCAGTTATTATTGCTCCATCTGCCATTTTTCGCTGTTATTGCTTGCTTACCTAGTTTGATGATTCAGCTGAGCACATCCAGACGTTCTGCCCTTGTCTAATGCCTTTCATAATGTTGGGAACATGGGCTGGCATATGCAAATATTGGGGGCGTACACCCCGACTGTTACGTAACAGTCGGTGTTATGTTGAGATTCGCCTGTTCTTCGGAGGTCTTTTAAACAAATGAAATTTATATAAGGAGGAGGAAACAGTGGAGTTTGAGACTCACTGTATGTCATTTCCATGTACTGAACTCTTGTTATTCAACTATGCCGAGGTAAAATCAATTTTTGAATCTAGGGCACCTTTAAGTTAAACGTTTTGAGCTGAGTCAGCCAACACTATTCATTAATTGAGATCTTCTCATAACTCCATTAAGTGGGTGAATGCCTTCATTGTTGTTGTTTTTCTGAGTGTCAGGATCAACCCCAAACAAACACGCTGATTTAAATCAACTCACTCACCTCCCTTTCATGCTGCCATGGAAACTACTGATAAAAGACTGGGCCAGGCCAAATACCTCAACCTCTTGAGGTTTCTCCTAATATGGAATCGGAGGAGAAAGCCTGCTGAAGACCAAGAGATGTAACCTTTCTTTTTGACAAGAGTAAGGCACTAATATTGAGGTATCTGATGAGTGGAGAACACTGCGAGGTCAGAGATGAAGACTGCTCTGGAAAAACACCAAAGAGAACGAGTCAAATAGTCCATCAAGAAGAGTTCTGGAGAGAACAATTCTCCACAGGGTTGGATCATTTGAGCAAGCAGCTCAGATCCTTGATCCAAAACAGAAACTCACTTGGCCAGTGGAACTATACAAGAAATACTAACAAAATTCAGCTGCTAGATTTCTCAAGTTTCTTGTCTCAAAGTGTTCAGAACCTCCCTAAAGTTCTGCTTCAGTAGCTCTTCCAAAAACCCAGGAATCATTGTGAACAAACAATTTCTCTTAAAATTATGAACCTAAAGCGCTTTTATTAATTCTTTTTTTAAATTGATCCTATTTTTATTATTTTTACTAGAAGCTTTCATTCTTGTTCATGATTCATGCAGTACATTTATGCCTTTGTCAGACACTTTTATTCAAAGTAACTTACATTATATGCAAGATTTGAACCCATAACCAGGATTTGTTAGGATTTGTGTCACCAAACCCACTTAAGTTTCAACACAGGTGGGGTTTCAGGAATCATACACAAAAAACTGCAAACATGCAAACACTCATTTTACATGATCCATTCAATTTCCAATGGATTAAAAGACCAGTCCTTCACTTTTCTTCAATTACAGGATCTTATTTTAATCTGAAATAAGTCACATTTCAGAAGACAAAATGACTGTGAATACATTAACAAACAGTAATCTCAGCTAAAAGCCATAAAAGACCTGCAACCACCTGTCTGTTGCATCTATTTGAGGCATTTCCACTTTTTACAGAGAAAAAAAGTTTCATAGGCAGCAAGTTTACATCGTAAATCTGAGTGGATGTGCTACGTGACCTACACATTCCATGTACTGCTATGTGCAAGGCCATTTAATGATACCCCAAAATAACTCAGACACAAGAGGGCTGACGCTGTCTGTTAGCAATGAGGAGCTGGATAGTTGAGATTTTTCATCCCTGTGGTGTTGGTTCTCTGAAAGAGAGAGTGAAAGCTTTCTCTTTATTATATCAGCGTGAGGCTGGATGGACGGTGCAGTGATGTCACAAGGGAAGCCATAGATCCTTACAAGGGAGAAAAATTCAAAAGTTCACCGTTGCAAACAAGACTTTTTATAAATAAACATTTACCTTAAAAAAAGGTAAAAAAAAAAGTATCTTCATGTCCTCTTTCAATGCGGTTCTGATACTTTGTGATGACAGTTTAGGGCTATCAAATTTAAAGAAATTTCAAATATTTAGCAAATTCAACTGTGCATTAGAATTTTAGGTGTGTGTCAGGCAGCTTTAACAGCGGAACACAAGATGCGATGATAAGAGTCGTTGTTGCATTTTAATGTTTTTGTTAGCCTATTCAGTTGAATGCGGCACTGCTGCTTTGGTCATTCAAAACATTGCAGAAATAGAGCACCTCAATGAGGAGATGATCTTGGTTAAATCAAAAGCGTAACCAAGCCATTCACACAGAACAGCTTTTCCATTGTGCACTAGATGGACATCTTTGACCGTTGCACTCACGTCACACACAAAAGAAAGCTGTGTAAAGTATATATATATATATATAAAAAAAAATAATANATAATAAATAAATAAATAAAAATCAACTTTTAAAAAACATGTCTCAAAGACTTTGTAAGGTTTTTTTCCCCCCATTCCACTGCATCTCATGTTTTTAAATGCAAAAGTACTCTGTGTGATCGGCGCTTCGGCTCTTTGTATTAAACTATACATAAATACATAATGTTGTTTTGTTCATAATTGTTTACACAATTTACGAAATTATATTAGATTTATAAAAGTCAGTTTAAACTATGTTTTTTGTTGTTGGTTTATTTTTTTTACAGCTAGTCATGTTATTTCATTGTTCTGAATAAACAGTTTAATGTGGTTCATTAATATTTTGCTCATTGCGTCTTCTTGTGGCCTTAGGAGACAAGCCAAAAGCTTTTCTCCCCTAACTTAAATTATGCCTTTTAAATTTGAATATTAGTAATATAATATTTAAGTAAAAGATTTGAATTTAGTTTTTCAGCCATTTAACAGCCCTATGACAGTGCTTAACATTCATTCTGCTCATCTGTACTGATTTCATATACTGATCACCACAACCTCTGACTTCGACAAACACCGAATACTTCTAAAATTTCATTATGGTCATGAGACCATTCATATGAATTAAATTATATCTTTATCCAGCACATGACTGCCAAAAAACAAAACTAAAAACTAAAAATAAATAAACTGAATAGAAACTGGCTCTGAAATAGAAAAACACTTCAGCAACCACCATGAAAACACAGCTTTCACCAGCAGTCTCCATAAGAAGCCAGGGCATTTACCTTTATTCTATACTGAGTAACTTACAGATCTGAGAGGGCAGATTGTGATACGAATGTAAATATGGACATCAAACATCACCTTTCATCAATGCAGCATTTATGATCAATCAGAAATTAGATCTCCTTTCACATACATCAGATATGCACCTAAAGTCACTACATGTAAAGAATGAGGTCATTTCCAGGCTCTGAAAAAGAAAAAAGAAAAAAGAGTGGAGGGGAACAAGATAAAGATCTGTGAAAGGAATTACAGAACTCCAGAAAGCTCAGACAGAGAACGACAGGAAATGACAAGAGCATGCAGAGAAAGCAAACAAGAGGAAAGTAAAGTAGAGACTGAGAAAGAAAGTGTAATACATAGTAATAACCAACATAGCCAATAACTTCCAATGTAAATAAGTCTTCTCCAATTTTGCCAGAACATGGCCAAATTAAGTTTAGTTAATCACAGAAAAAGGATAAAAGCACCATATAGACTTACTGAAGACAATCTGCGGCTGCACAAATATTGATTAAAAAAGGGGACAGAATCTGCAGGGACTAGGCTATTATATCAATTTATTGGGTCAAGATAAAAGATACGATTTTTGAGGTTATTTTGGGTACAATTACATTCATTTTAGGGCTGTCAAGATTCCTCGATTAAAGTAGAGCACCCCATTTAAAAAAATTAATGCACTAATGAGCACAATTGCGTGTGTGAATTAGTCATACAGTCTCTCTATTAATTGTGAAGCTGTGGATTGTAAGTAATTACTTCAAAAGTAGAAAAATATATGCTATAACTTTTGAGGTTTTTAAGCTACTTTTGTGATAAATCACAGGACAGCGTTGACAAGTTTCTGCGCTCCTCTCTGTGCGCGCGATCTTCACGTGATGTGTGAGCTACTCTCGTTATGAGTGTTCGGGGGGTACAATGCATCAGCGCAGTAGCTCAATATAATGATACACATCCGATGGTCTAAAATCGCTTGAATGTCCAAACTGGACGCAAGCGAAAGTGAGACACACTGTCTGTGTGTGTTGACTCGGCGTTTGAGTTCGCCTCAGTGTTGCTTCCATGCCACTGACTGGACGGGGTGGAGTCACGTGACTACACACGTGGTAGTATGTTTTTAAGGGGAAAGTATTAACAGGATTCAAAAAAACGAAATAACCGACATGGGGAAATTACGTCGGTTAGAGGTTCTAAATCTCGGTTTCGATTACGTGTGTGTGAAAGTTGATTGATTTTATTATGTATTAGGCTTGCTACGGTAGTCGGTGTTACCGGTGTTCAGTCGCAACACCGGTTTCATCACTTGCCCACTGCGGCCAATTTTTTTTTTTCCACTTTAACGCATTAAAAATATTTACATTTAATGCAATTAACGAAGTATCCGTTTTCTGCGTTATATGATCAAGCTCTTATTCATGCTAATGCTTTTAAACCATTCAAGCGCGACAAGGCAAAAGAGAACGCGCTGTCTGTGAATGTCCTGCCTATGTGACAGACACGCACAACGCGCGCACGCCAGTATGGACTTCTCTTCTGCTCTTAACGAACCATAACACACACAAATTATGCCAAAATGTCAGTTTTGTCGAGTGTTTTTCAGTAAGAGTAACCCACCATTCAAGCAATTTGCGTTAATTTGAAAGTGAAAGTCTGCCTTTCGCAACAAAACATCAAAAGTTCAGCCGAACAGCTGATAAATAAAAACCCGCCCTGTACAGCTATTTCAAAAACATTCCTTGTCGCGGAGAGCGCAGTTCATGGTTGCATAGCAAAGACAGACGCCACGGGAGCGCAAGCGCTTTGGAAACAAGGAGAAAGCGACGTGGCCGTGCTTTCCACGCGTTTTTAGACGCGATGTGTGAACAGCCCCATAAGCGAAAAAAAAAGAGGTAGAGGCCTCGCCCCCCGGTGACACCAGTATTACCGGTCTTGTCACATGTCGATTAACCGGAGGGAAAATGTTCTCACTGTCACATCCCTATTATGCATATTGTGTATTTTAATTCAAATTTGTTCTATAAAACCACATGATTGCTTGCTTTTGATACTTCATTTGAACCAAATATTATTGCCTCATTGTTATTATATATGTATTTCAAGCCATTTTAAAGGCCATTGTTGCTGGTCTAATTTTATTACCACAAAAAAAAAAAAAGTATTGTCAAAATAATCGCTTACTCGATTACCAAAATAATCGTTAGTGACAGCCCTAATTAATTTCGTTGGTTGTCTAAAAAATTTACCAAAATTGAAATTAACCAAATTTGATTACTGGCAAGCAAATATCAGTTGGTACATCAAAATAAAATATAGCAATAATTTGAAATATTGTTAATGTTGCCCCCACGACCAATCCTATCTCCAGAAATCAGAGAGACAGTTGCTTTAAAAACTGTTACATATGCAATAATGACGCTATGGAAGTAATTTAAGTTTTGCCACAAGTTTGTGCATCCATTTAATCAAAAAATAAATAAATGTAATAAAATTTGAATACATTCACCTCCAAGGAAAAAACTTAAACCTATTCATTCAAAGCACTAAAAATAAGGCATCCATATAACCACAACCATAAACTTTTAAGTCAAGGATTCCTGTGAGTCATAGAACAGGATCTCTGAAGAACCACATCAGTGGTAATCAGACTCCTGTGCAGAGCAGCAGACACCTGATTCTCTGAGGCACTGGCGGTGCAAAACTACAGACTGCTGATGTCCCTGTGATAAATGCATTGAGGGACTTCTACTCACAATCCCACTGCTTACAATGGCCCTCAGTCTTCTTTATTGCAGCAAGGTGGTTTTGATTCCAAGATGGGTAGCACCCATTGTTCAACCAGAACAGAGAGCAAAAAGTTCTTGTTAACAGAGAAGGACAGTGATTATTGGTGATTCTTCATTATTACAAAAAACTTATGCTACAGAATATTACTTGATAAGACCTTTAGGTATGTTTAGATAGGTTTAAGTATCCCAGAATGCATTCAGAAGTGACACAGCAGCAAGAAGGGGCAAATGACGTTATGAGAAATACTTTTTGAAAGAGCAGCTCCATTCCACTTTCCCTTAAAATAATTTTAAAGAGCTCCATTTCAGCCTCCATTACAAGACAAATGGCAGAGCACCCCGCATAAAACTACAGGCGACATGTTGATGTTAATAATCTGATATGAACATCACGGAGTGATAAAAGCCCACCATAAGGTTCATCAATCATCACTGACGAGACACAGAAATGTATTGTGCCCAGAAAGAGGCACTCATAGCCATGAGTTTTGTTCTCAAAGCCAGTCGTGACAAAAATATGCAGGTCAGCTGTACAGAGGATAACAGAGCTACAAGACCAGAGGGGGACAATCATCTTTCAAACTTGTTAGCATTTAACAAAAGCTAAAATAAACCCACTCAGAAGCACAATCACATTTGGATTATTGTTACTAGTTTAGAGGGAACCCTTTCTTTTTAAATACTGCTGAAGTTTAGAAAATATTATTTTACGAGACATCTTCAATTAAAAAAAAAAAATCAATCTAATTTGCTTTCATTTATATTATATCATATACATTTTAATAATATGCTCTTTCTAGACATCAGCATCAGCCATTAGAAAACACCCACACTGGTGAAAGACTTAACGTAACCACCATAGACATGTCCTGAACACTTGGTTAGGCTGCATCTTTTACAAATTCAAAGCATTCAATTGAAAAAGTTTGAGTGCTGCCTCATTTGAAACCTTATACTTCATATAGCAACATATAGAGTTCAGCTTAAAGCTATAGAATTTACATCACATTAAATGCCACATATAGGCTATATATTTTTATTTTCAGTCTGATAGAAATTGCTCTCAATTTGAGCTGAAAAGGTGAGCCTTCAAAACAAGCTCAAACAAGGCTACTCCAAAATGCCCTTGTCTCCGCTTCCTCTTTCCAGCAGGAAATTGATGCTCCAACCCCCCAACCCTTTCATTAACTACACTGTGACATTAGCAATGATAATGACTGCTTATAGACCCGTCACAAATACCCAGCAATTAACAACCACTAATCAATTCTCACTGCATTAATCATAGTGGTGCTGAATTAAAAACCTACTCTGAACACAAACATTGCAATGGCATCACAAAGCCTTTTATCTCCAAGATTTATTAATGAATTAAATTATTCAGAATACAAAACACTTGGATTGACCCCTTAGCCTAGAAAGGGGACTTTAAATATTCTGCACAAATACATTTAGATTGTAGGCAGAGCCATTAAGTCATAAAAAAACCATACAGTCCAACTGCATAATTTCAGAGACCTAGTCCCTGATTCATGTTTTCTATTAGGATTACCACTCTCTCGCATTATACACTGTAAAGCCTATAGTATAATATTTGATTCATAAATTTCTAAGGCCTCTAAAATATCAACATGAACAAAACTTTGTTGAAAAACCAGTTGTAAACAATCTTCTACATGTCCTCTGCACTTTGATAGTTCATACTTTTTAAACAATTAAAAGGCCTTTTAAGTGAAATTTGTAAAATGTCTTCAAGTTTTTTTGTCTTTTTGCTGTGAAATCTTTTTTATAAAGTAAACTTTATATTGTTTCAAAATGAACATTTACCGAACTGAAGCAACTTGGTTTACTTCGTTATCCACGTATTTATAGAAACATCATGTTCAAATGTATCAAATATAATACAGCAAGCTTCTGAGGAACGTTTATTTGTACATATCTCAATCATCATTTTACTGCATTGCTTGTATTTTATGTTTTGACCCCCAACTTAAGAGTTTTGATCATAAGACTAAGCATTTATTATCATACTAAGACATATTATTGTGAGAGAGAAAAAGATATTTACATTTCCTAAAGTTTGAGCTTCATATTCTCATTATATCATAATGTTACGTGCCATAAAAGTCTGATGTATTGAAACATAAAACACATGCAAACCATTTTTTTTCTTTTATATTTTGCCCAAAGGTTCATTCAATAAGCTATTCCATTAAAATGTTTGCTGACTTATTTAATATGTCAGGCTTTACAGGGTTAAATATACATTGCATTCACACAGTGTTTACTGAACTGGCCTGACACAAAGCAAAACAACTTCTAAGGAAAAATCCACTTTTATCTTTCTGTGCGACTTTTCTGTCAACTAATTATGAGACATCAGAGAGAATGAATGACTCAAGTCAGCTCATATACCTCTGCTCTGAATCTTGTGCATGCTTGTGATATAAACCTTACAAATCACCACATAATAAGGCTCTAATAGCAAAAGCATGAAAAGCACTGGAATCCACTTGGAAAACTATCTAGCAACCACCTGATGACAAACCAAAACGCCTTTCACTCTTCTTAAACAGAATACTGACGTGTAGCCGCAAAAAACTACTTTCAATTGTGTATTTTGTAACTTTTCTTTGCAAATTTTAGCAATTTTCTTAAGCATAAGCTGTCTACTCAGAGGTTACGAGGACGCTGCAGATTGTTTGGCCTATCAAAGCTAACATATGGAGAGCTAACAGACTACAACATCGTTTCAGCAGTTTATGAGCATGTTTGAAACAACTTGTGTGAACTTTTGGACACTAAGCAGACACGAGTTAGTGTTTAAATAAGCTAGTTAGAAGCAATTACGTTTCTTTGACAGAGTGGCAAAAAGTTCTTGTTCTAAGCAAAACTTTGGACAGAGCAGAAATAAAGTGGAGCAGACGGGAAAATAAAGTAACGTATACACACCCAGGAGTTTCTTGACCTCTTCTTCGCTCATGAAGACGTTTACATTCGGCTTGTTGTTATTGTTTATGCCCGGCGCATTGCTCGGGTTGGCGAGGCATTGGGCCCCTTCGAGGAGCAGGAGGAGAAAGAAACCCCCTAGTCTCCACAGTACCGTATGCTGCCAACCCCGGGACACCGCCGACGCCGCGCCTCCACCGGAGCCCCGCGCTGGCAGAAACATCACAGCCCACCGTCGCGTCAAAAAGTCTTTGAGATCGAACTGCGCCACGGAACCTCATCCAAAGCTCGAGTTACTTCTTCCCGAGGGCGACATACTACTAGATTTGATGACGGCGCTCTCTGTCGACCCCTCTCTTCTCCGTATTGTCCCCCTCACCCGCCGCTGATAGCCGTCCAGCTAACTTCTGTTAGCTCGCGCTCAATCTCAGTGAGCGCACGGGCGCGAGCGGGGCCAGCTGGACGGTGTTAAAGCGCTCTCTTTCTCCTGGGAGAAAGTCCTTAGTTTTTATTTATTAAAATATAAAAAGTCGGTGAACAAGCCACAAATACTATCCCAAACAAACAGTCCTTAAAAGTGTCCTCCAGCTCTGTCCTTTCATGGTCTTTTCCTCCCGCAATCTCAGTTTTCATTGAAGAAAGGGGGCGGTTAGAGGGGGGGTGATGTCCATTCACAACTCGCGCGCACGCAGGGACGTTTACGGGCGCGTTCCTGGGGTGGTGTGTGTTTAATGTAATACAGACAGGTGACATTATGAATTAGTGACATTATGAGCCCAATTACTACCTGTTAAATCAGTTTGAGCTCAAATACATTTTTGTGGAAAATGAAAATATGCGTTAAACAAAAATACAATAACTTAAACCAAAGTTAAAGTTAAGAAACTAAAGTTCAGCAGCTAAATGTTTCAGTCTCCCCCCTTCTACATTAAAATGTATTAAAATAAAATGAAGTGCACAAGTATATGACTTAGTAAATACTAGTTACATTGTTATAAAATATAATCATAACAAATAATTTAAATAGTAGCCTTTATTAAGATGGTAGTAGAATACTATACATTTATTATTTTAGGCCAGACTTAAAATACAAGTTTTGTATATCTACAATAATTTTAATCCATGGAGCTCCAGGGAATCCGTTGCCTGAAAAAGACTGAAAACCCCTGAGTATATATTCTTGAACAGAATATACCTGAAATTATTCATTATAGCCTATCACACATAAAAACTTTATTAAGGATGACTTTATATAAATATTTCTCCAAATGATAACACAAGTCTTTGGTGGATGTGCATGGATATTTATATCAGTTTGTTTGCTTGAACTGCAAATACATTTTATTTGTAATATACACAGAAACAATCATCATTATCAATTTCATTATGCTTTATCCCATTTACAATTTATAATACTTTTTTATTCCATATTTGGACACCTTGTCATTTGTACTGAGCTGGTCTCTACTTTCTCTACCTCATACCTCTGCACTTTTTCATATTTTGTATATACATATTTATATTTGTATAGGCATATTACCATTTGCACTACTGGTATAGATATTTCATTGGTGCTGTACTTGTACTTTGCACAATGCAATAAAGTTAAATGTAATCTAATCTAATGGCATAAATGCATTAACTGCAGTCCAAGCTAAGTGCTTTCCTAAAAGGCACAATGAGGATAGAGCGGGAATTTGATATCCGTAACCATCTAATTCCTGTGTCACTACTTTAGCCTTGAAGTTTAGAGGGCAAGATCCATAACCAGTCTCAGGGAACTTTCCCTAATGAAAGATCCTTAGGTTTTTTTTTTGTTTTTTTTTACAAAATAGTGACATCTTGTGGTATTTCATAGGTTATCTAGCCTGACTAAAACCCATAATCTGATCTCTGAATAAGACTGCCCACAAATAAGTGAAAAACACTATATATTTCTATATGTTTCATATCACCCCCTCTCACCACAATAATTTGGAGAAAGCATGAAGTTTTAACATTTTTATTATTAAAATATTCAACTACAAAAACAGACTATAAACACTATTTACATGGTAGCTAGCAGACAGTTTTGCTTTACACAAACAGAAACAATGATGTGACATTTTTTTCCAGTATTTTGTGCAGTCTTGCTGTAGGAGAGAACCAGGCTTGAACGTGTGGTTGAATGAAAATTCCGGTAGGTTTTGGAGATTGAACAGGCAATAATTCAAAAAAATTCCCTGAGGGACTTGACGGCCACTACATGTCAATATCTCATAGTATTTACATTTGAGGTATGCTAATTGATGCAGGTAACTCCTAAATCATATGGTCAAAGGTCATCTACAGGTCTGGAGCTGTATATGACCAAATGCGTCCATAGGACAATGTAGCCAATGAAAGGTGACCAGTGATGCAAGAAAGGGTCAACAATGATGTGAATGCATCCTCATTTGAACTGAGTCAATTACTTCCCAAAGTTGTCATTGATTCAGCCTCCTAAAAAAGATACAACACATTTGGTTTATATATATATACAGTATATAATTATAATATTATATATTATATTATTATATTTCCATTTCTATCAGAGATAGAAAATATACTCACCACAACTATTGTTGTTTTTGAGTTCTTCTGTCTAATGAGAGAGGGTAAAAAAAATGTTGTTTTAGAAATATCCGTAGCATTAAAATAGCAATCTATGCTCTATGCCATGATTTAAATTGTATATGTATTAACAAAATAATTTTCCACCACATATGTGCATCTACAGTGAATCCAGGGATGACAATGTTGTACGTACTTGGAGTTTTCTTAGGCAGCAAAGGCTCACAGATCTCTTTAAAACAAACATCCTGCTGAACTTTATATGTCCTTTTGTACCTGAGGGTGAAAATAAGTACTCAGCAAAAATAGGTACAACTATTGGATTAGACTGGACCAAAACAGGACAACAGACATATCCAGATAGGAGTCACTTACAAATAATGGCAAACACCATCCTCCCACACAGGCACACTCTTTGTTTCGGAGTAAAGGCGAGTACATGGGTGAGGCACTCGCTGACAATCTGTATACAACAGGGCAGAGAAAGAAAATACAGAAAAGGTGGAAATGACTAAAGATCTTATTTCAGGAAAAGCTGCTAAATATTATATTATTTTAGATTATATTAAAGATTATATAGATTTTATTTTATTTAAATAAATAAACAAACTCAAATAACAAAATAAATAAACTCAATTTTAAAGTTGGCATGAAACGGAAGTTGCAATAGTCTCTACTATTGTGAATGAAACAGCTTCTCAACAAGAAAAAAATGTAGGGAGGGGCTTGATTTTGTCCATCTGGAATTGATTGGATCGTTGTGGTTTGCCTTTCCTGTGAGCAGTGTTGGGGTAAAGCACTACAAGTAACTTGAGTTACGTAATCAGATTACTTTTTCAAGTAACTAGTAAAGTAACACATTACTTTTTCAATTTACAACAAAATATCTAAGTTACTTTTTCAAATAAGTAACGCAAGTTACTTTTTCACATTTATTGACTGACAGCTCTCCTGTTCACATGTTGAGAGAAATAAAGTGCAGAGGTGTTGTGTGCGCTGTGTGAACATGATGGTTATTGTAGTTCTAGACTAAATGTGAACATGTATTTACTCATCTCACTTGCACAAAAACATTCAGTATTCCTCAAAATGAATAAAAACAGTGAAATGCAATCTCAGAATTTTACGCAAACCTGTAATAATTAACTATCTTAAATTACACAAATATACTTTATGTATTTAATCTCACTTTATTTATTGCCGACCTTCAATGATCTAATTCAACCATACATTTCCTTCAGCCTGATGCTTATTCATTTCACTTTTTGTGTGAAAGGCTTTTACATTTGCCAAAAATAGAACTTTTTTTTTGTTGTTATTAAAAAAACAAACAAGCAAGCCCAGCCCAGGTGAGAAAAAGTAACGCAAAAGTAATGTAATGCATTACTTTTCATAAAAAGTAACTAAGTAACACAATTAGTTACTTTTTTTTAAGGTAGTAACGCAATATTGTAATGCATTACTTTTAAAAGTAACTTTCCCCAACACTGCCTGTGAGTGACAAGTTGTCCCGCCTCTCGTCAGTAAATACATCATCAGAGAAGAGAAGTCGTTGCAAGCGTGAGGGGAAGTTATTCTGATTAAAGATTACGAGGGCGCATAGATTTTTAAAATAATTATGATGTGCACGGATAAATCATTTCTAATGAATACTTCAATATTCCATAAAAATAAGAATGGTTCATTTTTATTTCATGGTGACTTTAATTTGGCATTTATTAGTGGTTCATCAGTGTGTGTTTGCATGCTTGTGAATGAACAGATGTGGTCATACTAACATAGCTCACACCGTCTGCCTTTGAAACCAGTGGCACAGTCGCAGCTGAACGACTCGTTGATCTGCGCACATGTTCCACCATTCTGGCAGGGCTGAGTTCTGCAGTCTTGGGATGNAAAAAAAAAAAAAAAAAAAAAAAGTTTTTGTATACAAATACATGTATACAATGCTTTACTGAATACTTTAAACACTGGCAAGCTTGCAGCTTTTTCATGTTTGGGTTTATTTAGCTGCTCTTTTAAATACACATAATCACATGCATATAAATATGCACATTTAAACAACCATAAGTCACTTTTTTTCAGGCTTAAACCATAATAGATTGCTGACAGATGTGGTTGTTTATGGTGACTGTCATGCTGCAGATTATTCAGAATACATGCAGTGGTATTTTGCCTCCTTCAGCTGGGACCAATTAGAGAGTTTGAATACCACCAACTGTTAAAACACTCTCCTGTTTAAGAACCAAGAACTCCCTGCCACAAGTGAATCAACAAATTTTACTTGTCTAATAATAATCTTTAAAGAGATTTATTGAAAGATCACCTACCAGATTTACTCTTTGGCGCTTCTTGAGGAATTTCCAGAGCTAGACTGATCTTATTGGTGGTTTCTTCCATCTTTTCTAACTTGATTGGTGGATCAGGCTCTGTTTAAGAAATAATATGACAGTAATTTGAAAATCAGGTTGAATGTTTTCAGAAACTATAAAAATCAGCTAATATTGTAAACCTAATATTGTAAAACTTGAAATGGCTTTTATATTGTAGTACATTGTAGGCTACTAAATCCATGTCAGATTATTAAATTATCATCTGGAAAATAATTACTTTGTAATGTTAACTGTGTTTTTTTTCCTACTCTTTATAAGAGTAGATCATTAAAGATTACATACCTGAAGAGAAATATTACATTTAAAGGATTAGTTCACTTTCAAATTAACATTTTCTGATAATTTACTCACCCCCATGTCATCCAAGATGTCCATGTCCTTCTTTCTTCAGTCGAAAAAAAAATTAAGGTTTTTGATGAAAACATTCCAGGATTTTTCTCCATATAGTGGACTTCAATGGACCCCAAACGGTTAAAGGTCAAAATTACAGTTTCAGTGCAGCTTCAAAGCGTTCTACGCAATCCCAGATGAGGAATAAGGGTCTTATCTAGAGAAACCATCGCTTATTTTCTAAAAAAAAATAAAAATTATATACGTTTTAACCATAAATGCTCATCTTGAACTAGCTCTCTTCTTCTTCTTCTCTATTAGAATTGTATATTACTGCCCTCCACAGGTCAAAGTTTGAACTAATTGTAATATACTTGCACTAGCATATTGAATATGACAATTTAGTTCAAACTTTGACCTGTGGAGGGCAGTAATACACTTAGCAGCGTCTACACTGCTGGAATTCAAATAGAGAAGAAGAGGAGAGCTAGTTCAAGATGAGCATTTATGGTTAAAACGTATAAATTAAAAAACTGAGTGATGGTTTCTCTGAATAAGACCCTTATTAGAACGCTTTGAAGCTGCACTGAAACTAATTTTGACCTTCAACCGTTTGGGGTCCATTGAAGTTCACTGTATGGAGAAAAATCCTAGAATGTTTTCATCAAAAACCTTAATTTCTTTTCGACTGAAGAAAGAAGGACATGGACATCTTGGATGACATGGGGGTAGTAAATTAGTAAATTATAGTAAATAATAGTAAATTATCAGGAAATTTTAATTTGAAAGTGAACTAAGCCTTTAATCTATTTATTTAGCGGTTTCATAATAAATAAGGAGTAATGAAAATTCAGATTTTTTTTCATAAACCTATATGCATGTTTGTTTTTTATTTCTTACAAATAAATTCTAATTAAAATTATCACATTTAAACACAATTTCTGTCTTCAGAATGAAGAACGAAAGTAATAATGTGAGAATAAAAAGTAATAAAAGTACAAGTAATAAAATGTAAAGTACTAAAATGAGGTAAATGTGATAAAAAAAAAAGATTGTATTTATTAATATCCTCAGTTAAAATGTTCATTTCAACAACCCTTAAAAACTTAAGTAAATTCTTGAGAATGAATGAGAATGTTTTCTTTCAGGTTTCCTTTAATAAAACATAAATGTACTGTAGTAATTTAGCATACTTAAAATGACAATGTAAAATTCAGTTTAAAAACATAACGCATTACAAGTTAAACACTCTTTTATGAAATAATTACTAACTTGTGCGATGTCTGATAGTTTTATGTGGAAGTTTGGTAAATTTAGCTGTAATTCTCCCTCTTCCATCAATCAGCTCTGTATATCTGAAAGAGAAAATACATACAGAGAACTCAATATTGTACGAATGGCTTCCTAACATTGCATCCATAATTACAGCGTTGCATCTGTAGAGTACTGTACCTTAGTGGCTCTTCAAGGATTTCTGTTTGCTTATCTGTGCCTCCATCTTGAATTTGTGTCAAAGTCTGTCCCATCTGTTGGTCCTGTCCTCCCTGAGGTCTGTCACCTCTGCTTTGGTCCTTTAGAATTGGTACTGTGCAATATAGGACACACAAGGGTCACCATGATGACAACATCCTGACAATCTGCAGACAAGCAGTGATCTTCAATATCGCCGACTCACGTGTGGTGAAGGCTAGGTGTTGAGGGACACTCTGAATGTTGTCCTTGGCCGTTTTGCGTACAGCGGTGAGGGCAAGTCGATAATGCTGTCCTGGAATGAGGTCTCGTAGGGTGTATGTCCCCAGACTTCCATCTGGTAGGTAGCGGCTACGGGTGCTCAAGCCTCGAGTAATATTAACTACAAAACCGTCTGGAAGACTACGAGGATGATGGTCCCATGTGACCCGAGCAGAGGTGGTCGTGATATGGGAGAGCGAAAGATTCTGAGGTGGAAGCGGCCCTGATGGAGAGGACAGTATAATGCACTGTTAATGACAGAGGTGCATGGGTAATGCATTACGTCATAGGCACCGGTTTATGTTTCTGCCAGTGGGTGTCCACCCTTCACCCCTCCAATAATATCAGCCCCATCGGCTTATAATGGAGAATATCTCATGTCTTTCTGTGGATGCTCGAGCCCCCAAACACCCACGGGATCGGTGCCTATGCATTACGTAATCAGATTACTTTTTTGATGTAATGAGTAAAGTAACGCATTACTAACTCATTTGAGTTACTTTTAAAAAAAAGTAATGCATGTTACTTTTCAGTTTAATTAATTTGCATAAACATTTTTTAAACTACTGAATTAAAATTCTTCATAACATAGTCACTTAGACGTGCACTCATGCATGCACGGGAACAGACAAAAAGTACAAATATAACAAAACACATTACTTTCAACGTTCAAGAAAATGATTTGTACAGTATGTAATTTAACCCATAATGTGAAGAGATCTTTAGTATGGAATACATAGCTCTAGGGGTCAGGAAATATTCTAAGTGGTCATAATATAATGTGTTTTTAAAAGAAAATGAAGGTGTATGTTGTATAGGCTGATGCTGTTGAATGCATTACTGCATATAATACTTGCAAAAAAAAATAAAAAAATCTAACACCTGCAAATAAAAACACCTGCAAAGCCTGAAAAGAGCAAGCAGCAGCCAGATGAGAAAAAGTAACACAAAAGTAATGTAACAAAATACTTTTCATAAAAAGTTACTAAGTAACTTAATTGTTTTCCTTTTTAGGGGGTAACGCAATATTGTAACGCATTACTTTTAAAAGTAACTTTCCCCAGCACTGTTTGTAACACAGAGCTGGAGAGATACTCACTGGTCCAGAAGTGCAGTGGCCCAGCAGATTTGCTGGTTGATGGCAGGTCTTCAGGGCGCAAACCACTCTGTGTGACTACGTCTACTGTGTACATCTGACCTGGGAGCAATGTGCTGTGGGTTACACACAACTAATCAGTAAAATATGTGTTTTTCATTTTCATATTTTAAACATTTATGTGATCTGAGTACATTATATCAAATTTAGTGATGCACTGAAATATTGGCAAGTGGAAACATTTGGCTGAGACAGCCCAAAAAAAAAGAAGATAATTTTTAATTTCCATTTCGGTTGAAATTGTTTTAGAGGGCTGAAATAGTGACAATTAATGAGCGCTTCTCCGACATTTTTAGTGTCAATTTTGTGCACACAACGTGGAAAGGCTACAACAGGTAAACCTTCCAGCAGTATGATCGCTTCACTATGATCAAAAATGATGTTAGAGTAGCAACATGTAAAATTTCTTCAGCTGAAATAAGAGGCGGCTCTGAAGAACTTTTAGTATGGTTTAATATATCGCCTGAGAACACTACATACATTTTATTATACAGTTATTAATTACCCAAATTTAATTACTGAAACTTTGTTTTCAGTTTTGGTCTTTGTCTAAATGAACATTTTATTAGAAAAAAATCACAAATTTCGTTTCCTTTCCCTCATTTTTTAAAACTGCATTAGGCTATAATTTTTCTGACATCATTTAGGGTCATGCAGGCCTACCTAAAAATAAAGAAAATCATATTTCTATTATTAGTCACAGGTAGATGATGAAAATTTTCATTTTTGGGGTGAACTATTACATTAACTAGACTAAGCTTACATTAATTTGGAAATTTCTTACTACAAAGCTGAACATGAAGAGAACATTGTCATCATTTCACACTGAAACATTGTTACAGTATACAACTTAGTATAATGTTTCATTTTATTTTTACAAAAATGTCTCAATATTAAAAAATATATAAGTTGAATTTTTATTTCATGCCCATTTCAGCCACATGAAGTTTTTAAAACTGCCGCCAACAATGCCGTGCACTGAACTCGCACCACAGCTAAACAGACGGAACTAAACCGAATGTTTATATGTGGAAAGAACATTACTTTCCCAGTTCAACGTAAGAGTGGAATTGTGGCCATCTAGTGGCTGATACGTGTATTGCAGGGAGACGTTCTAACGCAAGACAGAAGATTGTCACCGTGCAGTTTACTGTTTAATGTGTTGGTGAGCACGTTGCACAATTACTCTCAGAAAATGACATTTCTGACTGCACTTGAAGGCTGCAACAGACTAGATGAACCAATTACAAGATCATTTTCCTCAGACTATGCAGACTATTCACAGACTTAAAACATGAGGGGGCGACCAGTATTAGTCTCTTTCTTTGTGTATGTGCTGACCTTGTTCTGTGTCATGACTGACCTGAAGGTGTAGTCTGTGACGCTGCTATTGAGCACGGCGGTGCGAGGTCCACTACCATCTGCAGGCAACAGAGACACTCGAACCTGACTGATCGCAGCATGGCGGCCAACATGCACCAGCCACCGAAGCCATACCTGAGAAGACGACACATTCACTACCTCCAGCTGTTCCACCTTACGTGGTCCTGAGACAGAACAGGAGAAGAGCCTGAGAGTGAATACTCTACTCTGTTAGTTTAGAACTGTTATTGTGTAAATTGAGAAAATTAATCACATTTAATAGTGCTTTAAAAAAAAAAGATTTTCTTGAGGCACAAATAACATTAGCCTACATTCATAATATTAATTTATGGGCCATAACAAGCAAACACTAAACAAAAAAACAGGGTCACACTTTATTAGGTGTTTTTAACTATATACATAAAACAAAATGTTTGGTACAATGTACTTATTGTGTTCATGTTGTATTGCAAAACACTTCTGCTGCTATTGAGGTTGGACATGGGTAAGGTTAGGGACAGGTTTAATGGTGCATTGTATCAAATGATCACTTTAAATGTTAGTACAAAGTAGTTTAAAGACACAATATAAAGTCAGACCAAAAACAGATATTATTGCAGTCCTGCTGTCACATTATGCTAAGGAAACAGGACATGACATTATCACCATATAGGTACAGAAGAAAAAGTAGGAGCTCTCACTGGTGCGGATGAGAGCAAAAGCTGGCTGGCTTATGTCATTGCTGTTGGTGTTGCGTTTGACAGAGAAGGTGGAGATGTTGTAAAGCTGTCCGGGGTTCAGACCTTGCAGCACATAGGTAGAATGCTGCTTCTCCAGGAAGTCTGTCTTCCTTGGTCCACGACCAATAGGAGCAAAGGCAACAGCAAAGCCGCTGATCAAATTCTGAGTGGCATCTGACTTATCCCAGCGTAACTCTACTTCATTTTCTTCTACCCGCAACACATGCAGGCCAGATGGAGGCAACAGGTCTGAGAACAGTGAAAGTATTTTTAATAACTCAAATAAGCCAGTGGTTCTTAAAGGGATAGTTCACCCAAAAATGAAAAATATGGGTAACCAAACAGTTGATGTGCCCCACTGACTTCCATAGTATTTTTTTCCCCCCCATACTATGGAAGTCATTGGGGCCCTTCAACTGTTTGGTTACCCATATTCTTCAAAATATCATCTTTTGTGTTCAGCAGAAGAAAGAAATTCATACAGGTTTGGAACAACATGAGGGTGAGTAATTGACAGAATTTTCATTTTTGGGTGAACTATCCCTGTAACTAGGTGGCTGTAGTCCACTAGGGGGCCTCAGCAAACTTCCAATGGGGCCTCAAGATGATAAAACATGTATTAGAATAAACTAAAACAACAATCAAATCAAGATATTTCTTATTTCAATTCACCCTATCAACAACTGTATTTTTTCTCTTTTAGGTATGAGGTAGCAAAGTTTTAAAGGTGATTTCTAGTCGTAGAAAAGTCATGTAAATTAATAAATCTTTAAAATGATAGTTCACCAAAAATGAAAATTCTGTCATTAATTACTCACCCTCATGTTGCCAAGCCCGTAAGACTTTCGTTCATCTTTGGAACACAAATGAAGGTCTTTTTGATTAAATCTGAGAGCTTTCTGTCCCTCCATAGACAGCTACGCGACACACACTTTGACGCTTCAAAAAGGTCATAAAGAGATTGTAAAACTAATCCATATGTATTATGCATCCGTTTTCACAACAGAGCTGGTAGGAATTATGTTAGCTATTCAATGGGTGGAGGAAATTAAGCTATTTGTTCAGACTCTGTCAGCTTTAAATAGTTTAAGTGGTCAGTCAACAACAAGACAAGAATTAATTTATGAGACACTTATAAATTCTGCTTAGAATTCAGAAAATGGGTATAGTCCTGAGGTTCATATGCACATGTGGGAGTACAAGGTATTTACCAAGGAAACAGAGGGGTTGATTTAGAAATTGAAAGATAAAGGTTTAATCAATTTCAATTCCTCCCCCATGATTGTTTTGTTTTTTCCTTTCCATTGATGCTTCACATTCCTGTCCAGTTGGTGGCGATAATACACTATAAGTTGGACTGTCAACTGCTATTAAAAGAAGACCTCATTAGTTTCTTGCATTTGTCAAGCAAACATGCTTGAGCTTCCATTTACCACAACTGAGTTGATTAATGTTTATATGTGAATAAAAGCCTAAATTCAATCTGTTCATCATAAAAAAGCGATCAAGTCTAAATTAAACCGCTCAATCCATATGGATTAGTTTTACGATCTCTTTATGAACTTTTTGAAGCGTCAAAGTGTCAGTTGCGTAGCTGTCTGTGGAGGGACAGAAAGCTCTCAGATTTCATCAAAAAATTTCTTCATTTGTGTTCTGAAGATGAATGAAAGTCTTATGTGTTTGGGACGACATGAGGGTGAGTAATTACAGAATTTAAATTTTTTGGTGAACTAACCTTTTAAAGGTCATTGTATTTTTATAAAGAATTTATACATATTTTATCAAGTAGAAAATAAAATGTGAGTAAAAATTACTTGCTTATCCAGTAAATCACGAAACGACAGGAAAAGTTCTAAAATTAAATGGTTAAAGGGATAGTTCACCCAAAAATGAAAATTTGATGTTTAACTGCTTACCCCCAGGGCATTCAAGATGTAGGTGACTTTGTTTCTTCAGTAGAACACAAATGATGATTTTTAACTACAACCGTTGCAGTCTGTCAGTCGTATAATGCATGTCAATGGCAACACAATCTCTAAGAGTAAAAAAAAAAAAACATGCACAGACAAATCCAAATTAAACCCTGCGGCTCGTGACGACACATTGATGTCCTAAGACACGAAACGATCGGTTTGTGCGAGAAACTGAACAGTATTTATATCATTTTTTACCTCTAAAACACCACTATGTCCAACTGCCTTCAGCATCCAGTTAGTGAGGTCTGAACGCGCTCTGACAACGGAAGTGATGTCTCGCATTCATTGAAGTATAAGCGCGAGAGATCGCTTCCGTCATCAGAACGGTTTTCTGACCTCACCAACCGGATGCTGAAGGCAGTGTTTTAGAGGTAAAAAATGATATAAATACTGTTCGGTTTCTCACACAACCCGATCGTTTCGTGTCTTAGGACATCAATGTGTCGTCACGAGCCGCAGGGTTTAATTTGGATTTGTCTGTGCATGTTTTTTGACTCTTATAGATTGTGTTGCCATTGATCTGCATTATACGACTGACAGATGGCAACGGTTGGAGTTAAAAATCATCATTTGTGTTCTACTGAAGAAACAAAGTCACCTACATCTTGAATGCCCTGGGGGTAAGCAGTTAAACATCAAATTTTCATTTTTGGGTGAACAATCCCTTTAATAAAGTGGGATCCTAGAGAACATTCAGCTCTTAAAATTTTTGTAATTCTGAAAATTATTTTAATTGGCGGACCTTGGAATCAAAAAAGGTTTAAAAACCACTGCTCTAAACTATGATAACAGATCTATTTGTTATAATACATACCATATCTCTGAATAATTAATTACATCACTAGGAGCACCTTAACAAATCACACTGCCAGTAAAAACACACAAACACGGAATTCCATTCTATCTTAATATCTAGTTTCTTTCTAAATAGCCTCCACTTAAATAAAATGAATGGATATGGGATGATTTGAAATAGTGGAAGTTCAGGAGCTGACCTCTCTCACAGTCTCTCCCTGTGTGGCCCACCCTGCAGGCGCAGCTGTAGTTCCCCCTCCTATCACTCCAACAGACACCTCGGTTCCCGCACGGCTGCAGCACACATGGGTTCTCCACTAGACGGCAACAGAGGATCAATTGAGACCTTACATTTAAAGGACCCTATCTGTCAAAGGTACAGAACTAAGGTAATGTAAGGTAGAACTAAGGGTACACAGATTTCACATTCGCAGTGTTTCGATTGTATTCAAATCAAGAAAAAGAATCTTTTAGGTTTGTAATTGTGAGGATTTTGATTAATCAAAGTCAATTAAAATCTTAATAGTTCTTATTTTCTCATTGTTCATTCTCAAATTTGTAATGTATTGTGCACTTTAGCAGGAGTAATGTTTAATAAATAGTTAACATACATGTCTGGCAGCGGTCTCCAACATAACCCTCTTTACACACACACAGGTGGTTCCTCCTGTAGCCTCGGCATACACCTCCATTCAAGCAGGGATTTGGCTCACATCCATCCTGTTCTGCAGAACAAACACACATCTGTATCATAAGATGGGAAATCCTTCATTCTGAGAGGTGGGATGTTTGTAGGAGATAGGTATGAAGTGTTTTGTGTTTTTGTGTCAAAACAGATTTACTGTTAGTCAGAATCAAGGGGAAAGCAAATTATGCCGAATGACAAAAACCAGTTGCAAACTGGAAAATGAGTTGGGAATCAAAGCTCAACAAAAGTAGGTTTGTTTTTCTTTCTATAGTTACCATATGGTAGCACATCTTTATGTAAGTTCTGGAGTTAGCAGACAAGTGACCTGACCTGTCTGCTTTCTTGTAGATGCTTCATAAATCCTTGCAAAATAAAAGTCTATAAAAAGTATTCACCCCCTTGAAAGTTTTGATGTTTTACAACTTCACAGAGGATTTAACCAGGCTTTTTTTGACACTGATCAACAGACAAATATTATTTTATATCACAGTGAAAACAAATTTCTACATATTGGTCATTACAGTTATTACACACAAACTATCATTTTGCATAAGTATTTAAGTTGGTATTTAGCAGATGCACCTTTGGCAGCAATTACAGCCTTGAGTCTGTGTGAATAAAATCAGATTTGCACATTTGGCCACAGCAGTTCGCTCCCTAATTCAGGTTGCGTGGAGACTGAGTGTACAGCCTTTTTCCAAGTCAACCTGGTAGGTGTCACGCATACTCCATCAGGTTTTCCTTCTTGATTTTTCCATATTTTCCTGCATTCATTTTATCTTCACAAGCCTTTTAGGCATGCTGCAGAGAATGATCTCCACACACTGTAATGCTGCCGCCACCCCACTGCAATGTTTCACACAAATTCACATTAGGGATGGTGTGTTTCTGAGGATGCACACTGCACAGTATGAACTTGGCCAAAAAGCTAAATTTTGTTCTCATCAGAGCATTGAACCTGGTGGAAGTCTCCCACATGCACAGCCTCACTAATTTTAGGCACTAAATCTTGTATCTCTGTCAGAGTTGTCATTGATTTCTTCACTTCACTCTAGTTCCGAGCTGGAGCCGTGCCCGGGCTTTCTCCAGAGCCTGTACATTATTCGTTCATAATGCCATTCCATGCTTGCGATCAATATTCTTAGAGTCAAGGAGGTTAAGCCGCATATTCCTCAGATCTTTCTCAATGTGTTTGGTCCACATTTTCTTCGGTGCGGATCTCTGCACCGACCAGCCAGCCGGCTGTTGCCGCCAAAGGAGCCGATATGGCAGGCGGTCTGTGTGCATTCAACAGACATGCTCAAACCAACCTCATCCGCCTTCGCTGGACTTCTATATTCCAAGTTTCCCTTGTGTCACCCACCCATGACCCCCCTCATCCTTTTGCAGCTGGGCATGGGACTGCACTTGGTTTCTTGATTTTAATTATCCATGGGATATGGCTTGGATATCTTTTACATTTGACAAAAGTCACTTGCAGTTTTTTTTTTGTTAGTTCACCCAAAAATGAAAATTCTGTCATTATTTACTCACCCTCCTGTCGTTCCAAACCTGTAAGACCTTTGTTCATCTTCAGAACATAAATTAAGATATTTTTGATGAAATCCCTCCATAGACAGCTAATTTAATTACCACTGTCAAGGCCCAGAAAGGTAGTAAAGACATCGTAAAGACTTTATTCAACAAGTTCTTCTCTTCCCTGTCATTCTCCTACACTGTTTAAATAATAGACCTTCCACTTTCCAGTGTTTCTATGTCAGAACACCAACTCGGAATGACATGAGGGTGAGTAATTAATGACAGAATTTTCATTTTTGTGTGAACTAATCCTTTAAGTTATATCACAACATTGACTAACCAGAAATGAGACATTCCAGATAGAAGTGTATTTACATTACAATCAATTGAAACCCCTTATAGCTACACACAGTTGATCGCCATTTATGTGACTTTTTAAACCAGTTGGCTGCCCCAGTGATTTAGTTCATATTAAAAGATTGTCAAACTTATGAGAACAATTCTGTTTGAATTTTCATTTTTAGATCACATTGTAGAGATCTGTTTTCATTTTGAAATTAAAGAGTTTTTTTCCGTTGATCAGTGGCAGAAAAGCCAAACTAAGTCCACAAGTTTGAGACAGTAAAACAGCAAAACATGAGTCTAAGATGGTTAATACATTCCTGATGATGTTACCTATCTCACAGTCCTGTCCAGCATAGCCCTTCTGGCAGTGGCAGAAGTAAGAGCCAGGCTGATCCTCACATGTACCTCCGTGCTTACATGGCTCAGAAAGGCATTCATCAATATCTGTCAAAACATCACAGAAATCTAAACTCAAGCCACATTTTCACACTCTGAGATGTCAAAATCTATAATATCTAAATGTCAATATAAAATAAGATAAATTAAGAATTTAGCAAGAGCAGTGTTTTACCTGTTTGACAGCGCTGGCCGGTAAAACCGTCTTCACATTCACACAGGTAGGAGGCTACCCTATCGCGACAAGTTCCCCCATTCATACACGGCTGAGACAAACACTCGTTTATCTCTGAAGAAAAAGAGATAGTGAAAATCATTCACATAGAAATCCTAGCACAAGGACCAGGAAGGTACTAAATTCTGTAGTGAAGCTTTGTATTTATCCTGGAAATATTTTCAGACCACCACAAAAAAAAAAAACAATTTTTTCATTTTGTGTACAAGGCATAAAACTACATGTTGTTGATCAAGAAAAGAATATTGTAGAGCCCTTCTTGGTTAAGTGTATGAATCAGTGTGAATTCACACATATATCATCGTAGAAACACAACTTTGAGTGAAAGTCCATTATTAACACTTTTCAAGATGAAAAGAGCCTGAGAATTTAATTCTAAATTTTACAGCCAAGAATTTAAGAAATTCGTCCTGTAAATACAAATAAATCAGGTGTTGGGTGACAAGCTCTTTCCCACCCTCATTGCAGCAAGAAAGATGAAAAAAGCATGTGGATTCCTCCTTGTCTCACTGTGTACATGACCAATTTATTTGATGTGATACAGATGATGTAGTAGTTCATGTTGCCAAAGCAGCATCATGCTTTATGTCCCACAGAGACACCACAGAATTGTTTTGTGTCTAAGAGCTATGAACTGTATACCAATGCCTGACTACTTTCTGTAAGCACCATAACATGCTACGCAAACTTTATGTTGGTTTCAAACTACAATTTGTTTTAGAGTGTTTCTACTCATTTGACATTTAGTAGGCTCATCAGCTCTTCTATCCAGCATTCCAAACCAACCAACCATTTTGGAATGTTGGTTTCAGGGTGGGAAGGTCTTGGGCAAACTTTGAACAACAAGGGTTTTGAATAAACAGCAAGTCTCCACTAACCTTCACAGACTGGAGGCTGGCTCCAGGACCCCTGGCTGCTGCAGATGCTCTGGGTGGCCCTGGGAAGGGGAGTGTAGCCTGGGTGGCATGCATACAGAGCCATGGAGCCTGGGGTAGTGGAGGAATACTGCACCTCTGCATGCTTGACTTTCACAGGGGGGCCACAGTTCAGACCTGCTGTGTGCACAGAGTATACAAAGTGTACATGAAAGTCATTCTTTTATGAATAGACTGTTTGCAATGAGTCAGGTTTGTTAAACAATTATAATATTTACAGTTATATCAAAATAATGACAAATAATACAATTATTCATTATCAAACATAGTTCAGTCATGAAACTCTAGATGGTGCAGGCTGATGGGTCTTAACGCAAGCTGATGATAATTACAACATTAACTACTTGGCACAAGCTGATTGGTCCATGTCACTTCTGCAGCCAATAAGCTTGTTGCTCAAACATTTAAATGGCTGGTTACATTCACTATAGCAGTTTTCAGCACGCTTCAGAGTTCCTCTAAAACCCTCCACCTTCCCCAGCTCCACCTGTATGGATCTGCTATTGGTTATTGATATGCTATTTGTGCAGCAGCACTATGTCTTACTCGCAGCAGCGCACCGGCGTATGTATTGGCAGTAGCAAGTTCCTGTATTTGCTCTGATAATCAGCAGCAGCAATAATCTACAACTACAGTAATAATCTACAGCAGCAGCAATTCCGCAGCAGCATAGCAGATCTGTTCCACCAAGACCAAATACATTAACATTGTCATATCCATTACCATGCTAAAAATCTTCAGAGTTGTCATGATTTAAATATTTATAAATGTTTTATTTATACTAAACACTCATAAATTAATTTTATAATGTATAACCTATTTGCTATTTAAGTTAATTAGAATACTTTAAGATACTCTAACTTTGTAAAGTGTCCTTGGGCTTTGAAAAGGTGTAATAAAAATAATAATTATAATTATTATAGAGCAAATGCAGTGACAAGACCGCACATCCGAGTTAGACACATTCAACATATTTTTTTGATCCTGGAACAACATTCCTGTCCATAATTTAATCTTAACCATATCCCTACCCCTAAACCTAACCTTACCCCATAAGCTATCTCTTAAAGGGTTAGTTTACCCAAAAATAAAAATTCTGTCATTAATTACTCGCCCTCATGTCGTTCCAAACCTGTAATACCTTTGTTGATAAAATCTGTGAGCTTTCTAGCCTCCGATAGACTGCACCACTTTCAAGGCCCAGAAAGGTAGTAAAGACATTGTTAAAATAGTCCATGTGACTACAGTGGTTCAGCCTTAATGTTATGAAGTGACGAGAACACTTTTTGTGCGCAACAAACAAACAAAAATAACAACTTTATTCAACAATTTCTTCTCTTCCATGTCAGTCTCCTATGCTGTTCACATAGTAAACACAGTACAGCGCTTCTGGGTTTTACGTCAGAATGCCGGCTCAGTATTGGTTGATGCTGTTCATGTGAGGAGAAAGATGCATGCGTGTGATGCTGGTGCAGGAGCCGGCAAAAAATGAGCTGCCGTTCTGACGTATAACCCAGAGTCGCTGCACTGTGCATGAACATCGTAGGAGACTGACATGGAAGAGAAGAAATTGTTGAATAAAGTTGTTATTTTTGTTTGTTTTTTTTGGTCTGAAAGCTCACGGATTTCATCAAAAATATCTTAATTTGTGTTCCGAAGATGAACGAAGGTCTTACAGGTTTGGAACGACATGAGGGTGAGTAATTAATGACAGAATTTTCATTTTTGTATGAACTAACCCTTTAAATCAGAGGGAAATGGTAGGTGAATAACACTGATGTAGAAGCCCCTATCCCTGGTTGTAAGCCTAAACTAGACAAAAACTCTAAACTTGTCCCTCAAATCTGATTGGTTGATAGAAATGTTGTTTCAGGATCAACAAAGATGTTGATCCAGGAACATATTGCACTTGGTGAAATCAGGTGACAACAAGACCTANNNAAAAAAAAAAAAAAAAAAAAAAACTATTGGAAACACTATAAAACAAAACACTCTGAGCAGAGGCAGTAACAGATATTTGTTTCTTTCTACAAAATAAATTATTGCTTTTCCCAAAAACATAAAGAACCAACCTGTCTCACTTTACCTAATAACACATGGCTACATTTACAGCCACGAGCAGATCCATAAATAGAGAGAAGCTGTAAAAACATCCTTTTTTGTGAAATGTTTTAGGTGACAAGGGGATGGTATTTCATCCTATCATGGAACAGCAGGACACAAATTTAATCGCACTTTGTGGAAAACCCTGTAGAATCAACAGTAACACGGAGGCCTGTAACAGCAGAGTTATAACCCCTGTTCAGAGAGAGTATCAAATGCACTGAGGACTTTATCCAGCTCCATCTCTGGGGAGGTGACACACAACCCAGCTTTACTGCAGGAACTGGCACCTGCTGCTTCGTCCTGGCATCATCTGAATGAAGATGGACTACCGCTATTCTCCTTCTAACATGCATATCAGTTACACCCAAATGAATGAATAGTGACTACCGCAAAGAGCCGTGTGAGCTCCTGATTTGTGTTGGCAAACAGCTCAGTGGGTAAAACAGAGTTTGATTACCTTCCAAAGCTGGATTGGATCCTCTGTTGATCTCGCAGTGTCTTCCTATGAAGGATGGGGAGCACTCACATTTGTATTTACCAATGTAGTGAAAACATGTTCCCCCGTTCAGACAGGGACTGGAAGCACAAGGATCCGGCTTTCCTAAACATAAAGCAACAGATGGTTTAAAACATTCATGGACAGTTGGTGTACAGTTCTGTGTACACGTGTGTGCATAAACTGGGCATTTGCACAATTTTATTATGAAAGAAAGCACGGCCATGTGTGCGTCTAAATGAGGTCAACATGTGTGAGAAATCATTGATCATTACAGTAGCACTGAGAAAGAGAAACAGCTTTTCATGCATGTGCCAGGGCAAGTTGTTTTTCCAACATGTGATGAATCCAAGTGTTGAACAAACTCCAACAAATTGGATCATTACACAAGGCCAAACAGTTGCACAACTCTAATGTGGGACAAAGTTAGAATAATGAAAATCTAGAGATGAAAAGCGCCTTGGCTTTGAAGAGCTTTTATCTTTGTACAGTTTTATGGCACTCTGTGTGTGCGGAAATGCCATTTTCCAAACATGAAGAAAAGCAGATTACACTCTTATTCCACTTGACCAGAAAAGAGGAGAGGAAGGGTGAATGGGAACTGTAACATCCCCTGGGTGCTCACTGCTGGCTGGTAATTTACAGTAATACTTGCACACACTTAGGCCTTTTTATGGCAAACACAATGCGAAAGAATTGCAGATGAATGGACCTTTCAAACTTTAAGTGAAATGAGTATCCACCATTTCATGCAACAAAACAAAACACACACACACACACACAAAACTCACTTATCACTAGCTATGCATATAGTTCACAGGGTTCTTAAAATGCAAATGTTTCATGTATGTTCAGGCTGCTCACGTGAAGTAAAAACTTTAAAAACCGCTTTGAGTGCTTTTGCACTACTAAATGCTCTAATATTGCTTCTGTAGCAGTGTCGGACACTTGATCCAAAGCACAAATCTTATTTGCTGATGCGTTTTATCGCACCAACTGCTTTGGTGGCATGCAAATATCCATCTGGTATGAATAGCTTTATAAGAATCTATAGGGGCTTTTGCACTGAATAGTTGTAGGAACTCAGTTATAGGAACTAGCCACTAGGATAGTTACCGCTAGAACTAATTTCCCCCTTGGGCCATGTTCCTGGTTGCATTCGCACCGGCAGTAGGAACTCTGAAGCGGCCGACAGTGGCGTTTTTAAAGGTGCAATATGTCAAATTTAGACGGATCTATTGACGGAAATGCAATATAATAAACATAACTATGTTTTGAGTGGTGTATAAAGACCTTACATAATGAACCGGTATGTATTTATTATCTTAGAATGAGCCATTTCTATCTACATACACTGCGGGTCCCCCCTCCATGTCATGTGTTTGACCAATCACTGTACACTTACGTCACTGATAGTTCCTATAGAGCTGGTTTAGACCCTACTCTGAAGTAGGAGCTAATTTAGTTCACCCAAAAGGAGTTTCTAGAACTAAAATTGCTCCTAATTCCTGCGGTGCGAACACTATGAAATCCGGGTACTTCCGCCAATAGTTCTAGTAACTATGAAAAGGTGCAAAAGCCCCCTATTATTCAAATTTTTTGTGTGGAACATGTTTTGTGTGAAAGGGCCTTTATGCTTATCAAACTAATACGACTCTTTAAACAACATCATCAAAATGTCATTCACTGCATTTACATGCACAGCAGAAAACCTCTTGTTGCGAGAAAACTGTCTTGACACTAAACACTTACCCACTTCACAGTGTTTCCCTGTGAAACGGTAGGGACAGACACACCGGTAGCTGTCAGCTTCTTCTTTACAAGAGCCTCCATTACGACAGGGACCAGAGGCACAGGTACTTAATCTGACTGAGGAAAAAATTAAATGCCTTATGTATCTGCAAGTAGGCAAAATTATTTCTGTAAAATGTATATGTATATACACAATATTATGCACATTAAAAGGTAGGATGTGACTACCTTTTAATGTGTAAGAATGCAAGGACAAAATGTTAACAAGGATGGCAGATGTACCTTTTTCGCAATGCTGGCCTCTGTAGCCATACTTGCACTCACAGATGTAGCCTCCATCTCTCTCATAGCAATAACCTCCGTTCTGACACGGTGAAGAATCACAGGCTGATCGGGGCTGTACTGAAAAACACACACACCAGCTTCACCACGTTCCCTCACAGCAGGTCATCGTTTTTACCATTTACTAGTAACTTTTATTTGTGTGTGTTTGAATGATTTCATTTAAATGCACACCACAGCGTAGATCCTCTGTGTATTTTAATAGCCAAGTTGAAACTTTACCTTCACATTATGTCAACATACAAATAAATCTTTCTTTTTTCATTTACTCAACATAACGCCTTTGTTGCTTTAGGGACCTTTGCCATCCTGACAACCTGGCACAGGTTTTGTTCATTTGCCATGGAGACCATGCTCAACACATGGCTTCAAGGCTCTCCAGGGCTCTTACCATATGGGTAGAAGTCCTTGTGATCGAATTCGACACCGGTTTGGCAGGTGCAGAGGTACGTGCCGCCATACTCCAAGCATGGGCCTCCATCCGGACACGGTCTGTTGTTGCTACAGGGTGTTTGTGTTACCTCTAAGGAGTGAAAAAATGAACCGAAATTAATTGTTATACAAATATTTGTGCAATACAACTACTTTTGAAATACTTTTGTTAGAAAAAAAGGTTGCCCACACTCTTCAGATGGATACAATTTTCTCCGGTGATCAATAATCATGTTGCTAATGACTGACACACTTTTAGTGCTTTTCATCATCATCACGCAGAACGGTTCTCATTGTAATGAATTTCCTACAATAAATTATTTAATACGGCAGAGGTCTTCAACTTAATGTTCTGCAGACTTTAAAGGTTTAGTTCACCCAAAAATTCTGTCATTAATTGCTCACTATCATGTCGTTCCAAACCCGTAAGACCTTCGTTCATCTTCGGAACACAAATTAAGATATTTTTGATTAAATCCATGAGCCTTTTGGCCTCCGATAGGCTGCAACGTTATTACCACTTTCAAGGCCCAGAAAGGTAGTAAAGACATAGTTAAAATAGTCCATGTGTCTACAGTGGTTCAAAACAATGTTATGAAGCGACGAGAATACTTTTGGTGTGCAAAAAAGCTAACAAAAATACAGACTTTATTCAACAATTTCTCCTCTTCCATGTCAGTCTCCTGTTGTTCACGTAGTAAATACAGTGCAGCACTTCCGGGTTCTACATCAGAATGCCAGCTCATTATTGGCCTGACGCTGTACATGTGAGCAGCACGACTCATGCTTGTGATGCTGGCGCAGGAGCCGGCCAATAATGAGTTGCGTGGGCTAACATGCAAGAGAAGAAATTGTTGAATAAGTCGTTTTTGGGTTTTTTTTGCTCACAAAAAGCATTCTCGTCGCTTCATAAAATTAAGGTTGAACCACTGTAGTCTATTTTAACAATGTCTTTACTACCTTTAAGGGCCTTGAAAGTGGTAATAACGTTGCAGTCTATCGGAGGGTGAGTAATTAATGACAGAATTTTCATTTTTGGGTGAACTAACCCTGCATTCACGCCATGTCGTAATTACCGTAACAATTCTGAATGGTAAAAAGCCTTTATGTGTTTGTAGAACCTGTAATTACAACATGTACACATATAATTTTCTGAGAGCTAAGACCTTGTACTACTTGGCCACTGCAGATTTATTAGGTGTGTTCGACTCGAAACGGCGCTGTGAAGACAGATCTGTGTATGACATCAAAGTACCGCGAGAGCAACTCGAAAGCATACAGAGCTTTATTTATGGTAATTACGACATGGAATGAAAGCAGCATTTGCTCCAACCTAAATCAAACACACCTGACCCAGCTAATCAAGCTCTTCTGGATCGCACTGAAGCAGTTTGGAAATAAACTTTGCAGGACAGTGGGTCTACAGGAGCAGGGTTGAAGACCTCTAAAGTAAGGTATGATTACAAATCATTCCATGCTTAGCTAACTTTACTCGGCACAGAAAACCATGCAGGTGGAACAGTGACGTAACAATTCTACTTGTGTCCAAATGACATATTTGCAATGCTAAATGTTTGGCCTGGTGATGAAAAAAACATTTGAATTCACAACACTATACTTATCTTTTCTACAATCTTTTCGAGTAGCCTTTCACAGTAGAAACCAGATAAACTCCCTCTTAATGTAGATCAACATTTAGCATTATTGTCCTAACAAACACACTGCATACATAAAAATGGACCTCCCATCAGTGTTCCCAATTGCTTTCAGCTGAAAGTAGCTAAAACTGGTCGCTAAATGCCGCAAGATGACATCATACTGGCGAGTCCACTGATCTATATTCAAATAAATATAGATCAGTGGGCGTGTCATGGATTCTAGGTAAGGTTTGTCCAAGAAGTTGCTAGATTTGTCGCTAGGCTTTTGAAAAAAGTCTTAAAAGGGGCGGGGAAGTCGCTAAATCTAGCGACAAAATCACTAAATTGGCAGCACTGCCTCCCATACCTTAATATGGTCTTTGGAAGTTTGAGTTTTTGAGAAATCTATTCTGCATTTGTTTGCAGTTAATACATACCAAACTGACAGTAGAGTCCAGTGAAGCCTGTCGGACATTCACAGGTGCCATTCACATCAACACAAAATCCTCCATTCTGACAGGGACACTCCTCTGTAGGGATTTAAATGTGAAGTAGAGAAAAAGAGGCAGATAAAGGACTTTTGGAAGAAGATCAGCATAGTTTTCACTTTTCTGGTTAAGTAAACATTCTAACCATTCTAAAATATGTTGCTCTTTCTCTTTCACATCAGTCAAATTGGCACAAAGTGTAGATTCAGTGGAAGCATGTGTGGGAATGTCACATTGTGTGTGTGTAGTTAAGAATAGTGTTCTGTGGTGGGATTTGTTGTACTGTTTTTTATATAAACTTGTTTCTTGGGTCAGTCTTTCCCACAACTTTTCCCTCACAGTTCACAGAGTGCTGGATGACAGCAAGTCAGTATTCTGTACAGCTTTTCCATACAGGAAGTCTTTTTACTTTTTTTCTTTCCCCAGTAATTGCAGCAGTGGATCAAAGTAAGTTGCTGTATCACTGTTAAATTGCTTTCTTTTGAAGTCCAGGGGACTTGTGTGAGGGTGTTATTTTTCTGATAATATGTAGCATGTTTTTGATCAAAATGTATGACCCTTGGGGCAATTAATACGTTGTTAATTCGCTGGAGCTATTTTCATTTATTGTCTCTAAGGTCGGTGTCTTTGATCTCTGTGCCCCATTAGACACTCCTGGGTTCTCCCTGTGAGCTTCTGCCTTCTCTTTCTGAGTGGACTGCACAACTTTTTCCACTACACATTCCAAGTGAGCCGGGCAGGAAGGTATTCTGGAGATTTAGGAGAGTCTATATAAGCATCAATAGTAATTTCAGCTCCAAGGGGAATAGGGTGAATTTGCTGCAAAGTGCTTTTAAATCTTGGGGGACAAAGTGTGCAGTGGACACAGTGACCCTGGTAGCAGGGACACTGACTGACAAGGTAGGCTACAACTTAATGAGATAAAGCAAAGGATGAGGATGTTGTACCTCATATCATCTTCATAACCCAAGCCTTTGTGATTTTGTGGTTGGATGTCAGAGCGTCCAAACACATCTCACCTGCTTTGTTGCAGGGAAGTGAATTCCAAACATTAGGACTGTCTCATAAAACAGAGACCCTTTTAAGTCTAGACAAGAGCCCTTCCTCTTGTTGGTAAAGTTGTAAAAAGTGCCATAAAGCAATTATTTACAACATCAAGCGACTTGCTGCAAAGGCTGAGCAGTAAACTGGGTGAGGCTGTGTAGGTTTGGATAATTATGCTCATCCATCACGGCTGCACAGTCTTCCTCAGGCAGTGCTTCAAATTCCTGTGGGATAATGCTGTCTGCCTTGTTCTTCCTCTATGCCATGTTCCTGCCTATTTGCTTGAGGAGAGTAGCTACTAGTGCACTAAAGTCTGAAACTACTATACCTTCACAATCGTCACCATAATAACCGGGGATACAGGTGCAGTTGTAGTTTCCAGAGCCAATGTACTCGCAGATTTGACGTTTTTCACAACTCTCTCCATCACAGGGAACTGTAAGTGATATTACATATGTGTATGTATTACATATGTGTGATCTTTTAGGAAAACAATTAAGAGATTAACCTTAGCAGGAACTTGAAGAACATTTACTTGCCTGTCTGATTTGCAGCATCGGTGGTAGAGGAATTTTCCATTACAACTAACTCTGTTTTTCAGGAAAATAAAACATTTTTAAATTATATTCTGGAGGTACTATGGGGGCAGCTTGATCTAGTACATGAACAAAAATGTAGAAAAATTACATCTCACAAAGCAAATCCATGCATGAAACAGCAACCAAACCTCATTGAAAAACTGATTCTTACTGATTCAACCTATTCGACCAAAGAACCATAACCAAGCATCTGATAACTATGAGATGAAGCTGACACTATTAGAAAATAAAGCAGTTCAATTAATCAGACATGTGGTCTGAAGCCATAGTTATTTTAGAGCATTCCCTTTCTTCATTCATTTCACTTTTTCAATTTCTTTGTGTCAATCCTAGTTGGAAAATGTTACAGCAAGCCAAATATAAAAGGGAAAGTAGGTGGCTGGCTGTCTAAACATCTTCTATCGTTAAACATTTTTCCCATTGCAAAGGGAAACAAAAACAAAGACTGGATAATGTGTTGCGGCTGGCATTTATAAAGTGAGATGGTGGGTTGAACTCAAGAGAGTAAAAGCACACCTGTCTCACAGTGGCTTCCAGTGAAGTTTGCCATACAGGTGCAGGTGTAGTTATTCAGCAGGTCTTCACACACACCTCCATTCAAACATGGCATGGATGCGCATTCATTGATGTCTGGGTTCAAAAACACAAGATTCATTTGTCAGTGCAGACACTTTGAGTTCTTGGAACAGCTTGGTTTGGACTGTATCAATACCTTAAGATGTGAGGATGTATGAAAGTTCATGCAGGTATATGGTTTCATTGACCAGGTGTCTAGCATTAACAGTAATCTGGTCCCATGTAGAAACAAGGGTTCAAGATATGCAAAGGTCAGCGATTTAGTTTCCAAAGTACTTCCCAACTGGGCTTGTGTTTCATCAATAACCTCCATTGTGGGAAGCCCAATTTGTTAAGCAGGGGAATCATGTCAGTGCTTTTTCCTAAAAAGTCAGATCAAGGTCTGCTTAGAGAACTTGGAATATTTGGAACATAAAACCTGACCCAATATGAAAACACAGGGAAAGAAATCAAAGTAACTGATAATATATTTCCATTTACTAGCTGCTCTTAAAAGTATTGTACTATAGCAGTCTTCATGAAGTCAGTCTAGATAAAACCATCTGTCAAATGAATAAGTGCGGGCCTAATGCGGAAAAAAGGAAATGTTCCCTGGGGAAAGCTGTGGCCTTTCAGTGACACTCCCATGATCCATACTCACCTGACTCACATAGGAACCCAGTGTAACCTGCTTGGCATACACAGGTGAAGTTGCCGACACCCTGTATGCACTGTCCTCCATTGAGGCATGGGGTCTCTTGGCACTCGTCTATGTCTGCAGGCAATAAACACAGACACACACACACACACACACTGAATATTTATTCAGCTGATTAATATATCCTCCACACCGTTCCCCTCACTCTGAAACTATGCACTTCTGGCTGTGAAAGGTATTAGAGGTTTGATACATCTCTGCAGGCTGGACTGTGGGAACGAGAAGGAGGCTGAAGCCAGCAGAGTGCTAAGGGAGGAGGGGAGGACAAATTCAGTTAGGAGAGAGGCCACAGCACGAAAAGAAGAGCGTACTAAGTTCACATCTCGCATCCATTTTCACTCGCTACTTTAGACCTCACTGGACAACATTTTGAGAAGAGCCTGCAGTGGACGTTGGAGAAATGCAAGCTTCTAAATGATTATTGGAGCAATACCATTAAGTTTTCTTTTGATGAACTAAGCATGCAATGCATAATTGAAGTTTCAGGTATTTACCCGTCTCACATGTTGTCCCTATGAATCCCAGTGGACACAGGCAGATGAAGTGGTTGATTTTGTCCACACATGTGCCTCCATTCTGACAGGGGTATGAGGAGCACTCATCAACCTCTATCAAAACACAGAAAAGAACGACAAATATGACATGTGACTTTTATTAGATGTGCACACAAGAATGAAAACATTAGGGAATCCTAAAGTGCAGGGGGTGGAGGAAAAGGTAATGATTTGACCAAAGCAAAACTTTGGACGGACTCTACTGTATGTAAATTACATACAGATGTGACCAGGGGAAATTCTCTCCCTTAGGTTGTCCCCCTGGCTTGCAGGGTGGAATTCTGCTTTTACAAGTTGAGTTTCTCTTTCCTGGCAAGGACGAACACAAAGGATGAGTACAGGTTGTGAGGGATGGAAGGATTTCATCATTCATTTACCTATCTGGCACCTGCGTCCAGTGAAGCCAGCTAAACACGAGCAAGTGAAGGAGGGATTTCCAGTGATGCAGTCATCAATGCAACGGCCACCATTTTGACAGGGCCTTAAGTTAGCACAGACAAAAGCTGAGGAGGACAACAGAACAGAGTCTGAGCAGACTGACATTTTCCTGTTTGTACTGTCTATAATGTTTTCTAATTTGCTGGATTCTTCTTTTTCTTTCCTTTAGTGGTGTACCTGAGTCATTGCAGCCACCCACTTGCACCTGAGAATCATCAATACGAAAGACCCAGCGACCAGGATAGCCCACATTCGTGGTGGTTTCAACATCAACAATATCATCTGTCCGAGAGCCTGGGATGTTGAAATAGCGCCTCCCATCGCCAGCATTAAAACCTGCCTAGGAAGAGAGTGGAAGTGTGGGAGAGTTCTCTCAGAGTGGTTTCTTTCACAATTTAGATTCACTATTGCAATTTCAGTCAAGACTAAAATCCACGATGGTGCTAAAAAGTAAACGCAATGACCTTACCTGTGCAGCTATGCCCCCCAAGCCTGCTAGGTCACCACCACTGGTAGCATGCATCCCTGTTGTCCAGGTAATATTGTGATACTGGAAGATGGTGAAGGAGAGCTCACCATCTGTGATAAGAACTACTTGAAATGTATTGACCTTTAGAATAGAGCAGAGGGCAAGTCAGTTGCCACAACCAGTATGCAGAATTTTCTTTTTTAATGTTAGATCAGGGTTTCTGGTCACACTTTATATTATGTGTCTTTAACAACTACGTACTTACATAAAAAAAAGTTAGATATAATATACTTGTTCATGTTGTTTTGCAAAAACACTTCTGGTGCTATTTAGGTGGGATACGGGTATAAGGTTAGGATACGTTTGGTGGTATGGGTAGGTTTAAGGGTGGATTAAGGGGTAAAAGAAAGTCAACAGTGTAATTATAAATGTCATTACAAAAAAATAATTACAGATGTAATATGTAGGTTTTTTAAATACAAGTACAATGTAAAACGTGATACATTGATTATATTGATTATATGTACATTGAATATACATTAAGTGCACTGTATCAAAAGATTAATTTAAATGTTAGTACATAGCAGCTAAAGACACTTAATATAAAGTGGGACCGGGTTTCTTAACTCTGGCCCTCGAGATCCACTGTCCTGCAGAGTTTAATTTTGACCAGGGTTGGAGCTAAATTCTACTGGACAGTGGAACTTAAGGCCCAGAGTTGAGAAACTCTGTTAGATGGTCTTCTATCTAGAGAAAACAAATGCTGTGTTAATTTTGTTAGTTTAAAGGACATAAACTTGGTACCGGAGTTATTGAGCTGCCACCAAAAAATGTGACTTGGTGCCAGGTAGCAATCAGCACCCATGTGGTGACAAACATCGGGAACTCAGGGAAGTAATGATTAGCGTCTGTAGTGGCTCTTCTCAGGATAGCGGGATCTTTGCTCTCTCGATAAAAGACTTTTCCTGCCCTCCGGTTGTCTACATCTGCCCAGAATGGAGCCACCACCCGGCGGTCTCCAGCAATAGGGAATGCCACAGGAGTAAACTGGGACACCTCCCTCAGAAAAGACACCAGGCCATTGTTGTTGACCTACAAGACACGGGGGGAAAAAAGAGCAAGTACATGCTCAGGGTTAGCAGAGTCAGCACACAAAGCTTCCTTCAGCTCACCTTCCTGGCACTCATTCCCAGATTCCACTGCTGAAGCTTTACCACACCATGAGCTTTATGTTTGGACATTCACTTTCTGAGTTGCACAAATAACATATTTCATCTCAATGAAATTCTTTCCACACTCAAGTATACCTGACGACAGAGACTGGGTTAGTTCACTCAGGAGTACTGCAGAGTCCAGAAAACGTAGACCAACAGAAATCAAATGATTTTTTCATGTAGGAGGACTTCAAACCATCAAAAACTCAGTTGTAGTGACTCTTGGAGTAGATATTGCGAAGGGCCTGGAACAGTAATCTCATGCTTATGATGTATGGAACATGCTGACTGGGGATAAGCGGAGACAAGCTGAGGTGTCCAGCAGTGTGTTGACACTCGAGAGTGAGCAGTAGCATTGCAGGATGAAAGAGTGAGGCAGGCTACTGTGGCAGATGTATCCTTTCCCCATCAGGGAACAGACAGCTGCCTTGTTCTGCCAGACATCCACGTCTTGCAGCTGAGAAAACCGGAGCACTGTTCAGACACGCATGCACACTCTGACACACCTGCCCTGGCTCCGGTCTACTCAAAGTGGTTTTAGAGGGTGAGGCCCTTATAACTGCCTCTAAAGTAACCACAGAGCCCAACACTTGCTTTGCTGACCACTGGCTTTGCTCTGTTGACTGAGTCTACTTCTGTGATGAATGTCCAGCCAGGCTGACATATAAGAAACCTTAAAGCATTCACAGGGGCAAAGTGTTACTAAAGTGATATGAATATGAAAGAAAATTCACTGAACAGGCAAATTGGTGTCTGTGAAAAAAAGTGTGCCAGTTCTTACTGCTTCACCATTTAAGTGTAGTTTTTGCAACTAAACTTTCCTCAATAGTTCTCCAGTGGGAAGATTGGACATTTGAAATCCTTTCTGAATTGGACTCACCTAAACTGTTCTCTGATTTCTGTTAGAGAAATACTACCAATCAGCACAGAGCTACAATGAAATAGTGGGTCTAACATATGCTAGTCAGTTTGCACCTGCTTTGTCACACCCCCTCTCCAGGTGTTCGTCCCCTTATGCCAGCTACCCTGTCCCTTAATTTCCCTCATCTGCACCCAACTCTGGCAGCAGCAACAGCAACAAAGGCAATGTCAGACACATGGCCTTTCTTCTCCCCTCCCCATGCGTATGGAAACCATAATTCTGAGGCCTTTGCTGTAAAAACAGTAGAGGAAGTTTTGTTTGGCCTGACTCGGGTGCTTGGTTAATTGGCCGACCGCAGTCTTCCCCTTTCTGCATCAGCGTGCTGTGGCAAGAGTGTGGTTAACATGGAGAAGCAGAGTGAAGCCTGCAGGGCCACAACTCTGGGGTCATTGAGAGGAGCCCTGTGAGAGCAAGAGAATGAAAGAAAAGACAAAGAGTGAGATGCAGGAGAGATGGAAACGATGGAGGAATGGAAAGTGCAGGCACAGTTCACTGACAGATACAAACCCTTGACAGGAACCAAAGTGTGATTTAGTGTAAATGTTTCACAAATGACCAAAACACTTGAGAATGGGCTGCAGTACTAAACCATTGCATGCTAATGATATAAGCAGCAAACTGGGAAAAGAGAGATGTAAAGCCAATTGGGACAGCAGCGTTTTGACCTGTGCAAGCATTGGAGAGGTAGTAGCAACAGTGTGTGGAGGTAATGAATGGAAATTGCTTACCTTGCTGCTAAATTAGCAGCGGAAATCTCACTAAGCACTACATTAGCGATTATTCTCTGGTGCTGTAATATGTGCTGGCATTTGTTCTGATCTTTTTGTAGCATCTGGAAGAGGTTAAACTAGCTGCTTTTCCGCCATGTCCTGGTATCTTATTAAAAGTTCAGTAGGATGGAGTAGTTGGATCTAACCACAGACTAAAGCTGAATAAAAGCAATCATATCTTGTATGAACATCCCAGCTATCTTGGAAACAAAAAACAAAAGCTTTGATGAGGATGATCAGATTTGCGTAAACATTGCGTCATCAGTCACAAAATAATTTAGGTATATAAACTGAATTATTATTGCTCTTTTTATTTAAAATTTTTTTTTTATATATATTTCTTTCTAGGTCTACATGGTGCAACTTGGAGATAAGTCATTTTAATACTAAAATAAATGATCACCTGGATGCCAAAACAAATCCCTCCATAAAAAAGGTGCCCAAAGATCAGCTTGGAAAAACATGGGATCTTAACACAGAAACTTATACTTGCTCTTCCTAGTAATTTGAGGAAAAAGCTGAAGTGGATATGTTTGTATGAGTGACCTTGGCTCCTCTTGCTCCACGCCCTTGTGTGGCCAGGGTAGGATTCTTTATCATGACTGGCATTCCACAGAATGCCAAACTATGACCCTTCGTATGGCACTGCGCTCATTTATATCTTAGAATAATATACAAAGATTTTCACTATTCTTGGAAAAACAACTTAAGCTCAGTATAGAAAAATTAATTTCAGTGGCTGCCCCTATTGAACTGAGTCCAAATATTAGCTCAAAGCTTAGCATAACATATGACTTATCTTGACATAAAGCAATACACGCTAAGCTACCCAGCTCCTAACAAAATCACACATATGACCTCACATACTTAGCTAATATTTGGGCTACTTAAGTGAAAAGGAGGAGGAGCAAAAAGCATAGCGAGAAAAATAGATAAAGAGAAAATCCCTAAAGGTTGAAGATTGCCTCTCTATAGTTGCGCAAACATGAAGTGTTATAGTGCTGAGGATGAGCTTTAGCAGATGTGCTCTCAGTGTGCCGTGAAACCTCAAATCTTTCTGTCCCCATCATTTTTCCTCTTCTGTTTTGACTCAACTGTTGGATGAACAATTCTATGCCTAATACAATTATAAACATCCTTTTTATAGCTTCCCATACAAACAACTTGTTGGGAGGTATTGGTTTCTTAACTTGTGGTCTCCGAAAATAAGCCATGGTGTTCTGTTCCCCATCAAAACTTAAACCAGTTTCATTCACAATAATTTCAAGCTTTCTGTTTTTTACATTTGCTGGGGAAGTCTATGTTGTGCTTTCCTCTCTAGCCTTGGATCTCATCCTCTCTGCTCTTCATCCCAGTCGTTCATAAGGTTAGTTAATTGAGAGCCTGCGTTGTTTGGCATCCCTGAGACACTTTACAGATGCATCTGGGTTCTGTTAAAGGGATCTCTCCTTTCTTCACTAGAGCAGCTGGACAGGTCCAGTGGGAAGACCCCTGAACTTGTTATCTGAGGCTGAAGAAGAGGAGGAGGAAGAGGATGAGTGAGGGTAAATGAGGGGAGAGAGGAGAGGTCACAGCTACATGTGAAATCTCTCAGACCCAAACAATTGGACAGAATTGTGGAACAAGAAACAGGACATTTTGGACAATTTTCAGTTGATAAAGGGTCATGCAGAGAGGACATATTGACCAGGCACTGTGACCATCTAGGCTCTGGATGGCAATGAACTTGCTGGTGAGATGAGGCTCGAATGTGGTTAACAGAGTAGAATATATATTTATGTTCTATGTAATTTATAGCAGTAGAACAGTATACTGTGAAACTAATCTGTCAACTTGTATTGTATTAGTTCAGCTATTTTTAATACACTTCCTCAGCCTAACAAAAGAGTTTAGAGTTAGTTTTGTGAACAAAGCCTAGTTTCAAAGCCTAGAACAAAGTTCATTAATTAATTCATTCATTCATTCATTCAAAAAACAGCTCTGAAAACTTATTGTAATGCTGAAAAAAGTGAAATTGGACACAGGAATATAGGCCCTGTTTCCACCTGGTTTTAAGATGCGTTTTGGTTGATCGGATCAATAGTGGACGAGGGAGACAAATGCCTGTTTCCACCTGATATTTTAATCCGTCTCTTTTGTCCATCAATCACTTCTGTTCTGATTTCTTCGAGGGGAGAGTCTATGTAAATGTATGTTTTTTTTCAGATATTTCAATCTAATGGAAAAAATAAGCTTGCGCAATTTATGAACGTGCCTGGAGGCGACGGAAAAACATACGCAGAGCAGCAGCTTTCCATAGGCAGCAGGCAAGACCAAGTCGAACGTGGTGAGTACGTGTTAGAAATCAGGAATGGTGAGAGAACATTGTGCTTGGTACATTTTTCATCTTCAAATCAAACTAGAGTCTTCAGAATACAAAGTTTAAATCCTGTCTGGCTAGCACGCTTCCCATAATGTTTAATGATGTTAGGTCAGTAGGCAGAGAGTAGATGGTCTTTTTGGCTGTTCGAACACATTCGACCACGAGCGTTTCCACTATGAAAGCACTCCGCTTGAATGCGTTTTCAACTACCTTTGGAAGTGGTCGAAAGTGGACAAGCTCAAAATGTTTTACACCCCGTTTACACCTGTATTTAGCGTCGTCCACTTGTGATCCGATCGACCAAAACACATCTTAATACCATGTGGAAGCAGGGCCATAGTTTTTAAGAAAGGGACAAATCTCTGTTATCCCTGAAGCTGAGGCAGAGATCAGTATTTTTGAGTCCTAGTTATAGTACTATAAATGGTATTCAAATTATCATGAAGTGAATGAGCAAATGTGAGAAAGATGACTGGGGGTGGACAAAGAGAGTAGGTGAGGAGGTGAAACATGCAATAGCAGGCAGAACTGATCCTTCTTTTCGCTTTAGGAAAGCTCTTACAGTAATACCCTGAGACAACTCTCAAGAACCACCTAAAATTGTTTGGTTCAAGAGCTTTTCTGTTTTTCCAAGCCCCAAAGGCTTGGAATGCCCTTCCGGAAGAAATTATCCATGAGGATCTGCCCTTGTGTAGCCTCTGAAATCTCACCTGTTCAAAAGCAGCTCTCTTGTGGAAGAGATCAACATGTGGCTATAGCGTGCAATAAAGCTGAAGTGTAATTGATTCTGTTCAAGCAGCTCGAGAGCATTACAGAAATCTTGACCGTGATTTTAATGCTGTCGCATGCCTCAATGCACCGGTGACTTGCAAAATCTTATTCAGATCGACCTGCAGTTACCTCCCAGTTTGTACTCGGTGCACCCTTTCTGTAGTTACCACCCATTACTGTACCGTCAGTACTCTTCTGCTCTATCACATTGAGCTAATCTAATTTTAGATCTTCGCTGCTATCCGCAGCAGGTCTTATCTTGTCTCCAATTCACATTAATATTTACATTGTGCTCTGAGATATGAGATACCTCTCATGGTGACGCACAGATGCATCACAAGTTAAACTAAGTTCTGTAGACAACCCTGCACTATTTCAGCAAGCTGCATTTGCCAGAACATGAATCTAAGTGACTTCATGACTTTAAAATAGGAAACACAATATTACCCCTCAAAGTTGTGAGGGCACAGTTGTTTGAATGACATGTAGTGGCTTGGGTGGGAGAACAGTTCTGTGGCATGTCTGCTGTGTCAATCGTCCGCTGCATTGGGATTGTGATCTCATTCATCCATTTGCTCGCAGACCAGTCTGGAAACGTAGCCTCTGTTGCCGTGGTACCTCGGCCAAGGAATGAGATGGAAATATGGTAGTAAAGATGGGTGCTTCGGGTAGGGCAGCATATTTTGGGAGGCAGAATGACTGGGATGCTGCATCAAAACAGATGGTGTTAATTTACGAGGATGGAGCTTCCCCTGCGGAGGCTGAGAAGCTTACATGACACAGATCAAAGCCGCTCTCGCCCTACCAAAAGCAGGACGCAACTATGATCAAAGCACCGAGACCTATCAGAGCACTCGCCACACTCGCTGGTTCTCCTCATGACAGTCGTTCTTGCTGTTTCTTCGCTCTCTCCCCCTCACTCTCTCAAACCACAGTTTATGCAGATGTGTTGCAGCCGCAATATAGACTGTCATCTTTTCTCTAAAAACCATCCAGTAGTTCAGTCACTGTGTAGGGCCATATGTAACATGTAAAAACGTTGTGGTCCAGAGGCTCATTATCCAATCTCAGGCCATAAGACCTGGCTCTGTTTCCCTCAAAGACACATAAACAAACCAATTAAGCTACTGAATGAAAGACCTGATTCTCCTGCACAACACTCACACACATACAAATACAAACATTGAATCTGTACTCACATAGAGTCCGGTGTGCCATTCTCCGAAGAAAGGGAAAGCCACGGATATTTCTATCAGTCCTGATCCCCCATCATCTTGCTCGATGGTCTGGGAGTCACCTTCATCCAGCCCAAATGGGTAGAAATCCTCCAGAGGTACAGCTGCCTCCAAGCCATGAAGCAAAATAAGAAGCATACACATGGAGAGCACTGGTCTCCTCAGCCACCCCATGACCTTGTCTGCACAAGGATGGAGAGGAGAGGATTAGGATCCTGGACACTTACAGAGGGCAAGAAGACAACTCTAAACACCAGTGCCAAATGCTCAACCAATGATACTCTCCTTGTCTTTCTTCTCCCTGTTTCTGTAAACTTTCCTCTTTTGGTTTCTAATTCCACCCTTTGTTTCCTCTCAGATCTTCTCTCAGCCCTGGTACTTGGGCTGTTGGTCTAAGACAAGGGGGTAGATTCCTTGCATTCTGTGTGCTGCTGGGTGCTCAAGAGCTGCTGTGCTCCGTGCCGCTCACTGAAATGAACAGAGTGAGAGAGAGAAAGGAGGAGAGGGAGCAGAGTGATTCGGCTCTAT
>RJVU01079805.1:1540561-1563352 GCA_003731715.1 Anabarilius grahami
TGGTCCCTGATGGTTAGTTTAGAAATATCCTCAATAAAACCTCTATTCTGCCTGCCAAAAGAGTTCTTTCAGACCCAGCCCCACCCCCCCAGGGATTCACTACCTTGCATGATTAGGAACTCTCATCCAATAGCTGAGGAGAGACCGGTAACTGGATAAGCACTGGGTGGAGCTATGGTAATCAAAGGGCTGCTTTAAAGAGACTCTGACAGGGCACTCTCCTCTGCTCTTAACCTTTGCTGAGAAATACCCTTACCCACAAGCACATGTCTCAGTGTTGTACAAACTACCACATGGCAGTGTAAGAGTTCTAGAATCTGGCATGTGATATGATGCATATATAGTGCACTCCTTGTATATTGTGCTCAAGATGCCTGTTCAAGAGAAGGAAAATATGCAAAAGCCCTTTGGTTTGGACTAGAGATGTACTGAAGTCTTGCTTACTCTCTGAATATCAATTTTCCTGCAAATTAATCTCACAAGACATTCGATTTTAAATATGCCTGAGAGCATTTCTCTAAAACAAAATGAAATTCTTTTTACCCAGGGGGTCATTAGTAGCAGGAATTAAATCATGGAGCCAGAACATCACATGGATCTTTTATAAGTTGTTGTTTTTTTTATAGCTTATTTGTACACATCATTGTACAAACTACAGCAGTTATCCAAATATGGCAAAACCTGACAGCAATTATTCAGACCACATACATCAATCTGGTTGTTATTTTTCTTGTTTGTATGTTTTATTGACTCAAAACAAAACAGTTTCCTAGTAGTTATTATATGGTAACACAGTATAATTCGTGATTAAGAATCATTTTAACACCCATAAGAGAAACACCATATAGAAATACATTAATATGAAAACAACATTTGTAGGTTAGATATAATTTGTTTTCTGTCCTGATTCACTCTAGCTGTAATTTTGCTACTTGGTAACTAAAACAAGATGATCTTATTCTCTAAATGGCTGTGTGATTAAATAATGATCACCATAATTATTTAGGCTACATAGTGCTAAGTTAAAAAGAAAGTAAATAGAGAATAATTTTGTGGTTTGATACACAGCTTGGGGACCTGGGTGTGATGTTTAAGGTAGGTAGAGATGTTTAAAACTGTGTGTGGGTGGGTGTTGAATTGAGACTGTGCTTAATGCTCTAAGATGAACAGGTATAGACTTAGGTAGATTTATAGTCTGTTTCAACAGCTTGCTGAACAAATCCTTAAAACAATTTGGCAATTGAGAAGCATTTGGTGAAACAGTGATCTCTTTGTTTGTTGTTATTGGGTTCTTATGGTGTGGATCAGGATTACTTAAAGTATTTGTGCAAATGTAGTCCAACAATTCTCCCTGAGACCAGTGATTTTGTGTGTTTTTAAAACCAAAGTGTGTGAAGTATGCATGTGTAACATTTTTGATTATGCATAAGTCCATCCATGTAAGCACTGGCCCTGTTTCATTGGCCTTTGAGAGATTACAAACATGTCAAAAAGCTGTCAGTTGGTCACTGTGGGCTGAATTCCCAAGCCATTGTGTTTTTTAGAGCCCCAATCTCAGCATCTGCTTCATATATGCTTGCCTCCTTTTCATCTCCTGCTCCAACTGTTCTTTCAGTGTGCAAACCTAAGAAACACACAACTGTTATTGCAAAGCAGCCATGTATTCATCAGAGGCTTCTTGCTTTTGAATGTGATGTAAATGTACACTCTTATAATGCATATGGTCACATCTTTATAGCTTTCTCAAACCTGTTCCTCCAAACAGTGGACCCTCTGGCGGTGAGCTTTCTCTCGAGCCTCCAGTGCTCTCTCTGCCTGCTGTTGGGAGTCCCTCATCCGTTCTGACTCCAGGTCCAGCTCTTGCCTGTGGTGAGCCGTCACTTCCATGAGCCTCTGGGAGTGAGTCTGCTCCAAGATAGAGATCTGGGACTGCAGAGACAACACATAACATCCTGTCACAGGCAAATCCAATAGACAAACAAAAAGAGCTGGAAAAGGAATATGACACATTTTTATATTACTAGTGGTGCTTTGTATTACTATTGCTCACTTGAATAAACCCCTAACCCTCAGCATTAAACTTTTTTTCTCACAGTTTAGGCTACAGGCATGAATAACACCTCAAATCGTGTGGCTTATTGAGGAGAACTGTACATCTATACTTTTCAAAGCAATCAGACTTTAAATGGGCTTCTTTGTTTACTTGGGACCAAGTATCAATCATTTTTTATTCAGAAAATGTAAAAACTAGGTATTATTAGCATTAATACATTATTATTATTATTTTATTATATAATATCTTATTAGCTGGAGTCTATCCCAGCATCTCAAAGCACCTTGAATGAATGGCCAGACATCACAGGTATTGTTATTATTATTTTAATATGTGACCCTGGACCACAAAACTAGGTTTTTAGATTCGTTCCATTGATGTATGGTTTGTTAGGACAGGACGATATTTGGCAGAGATACAGCTATATGACAATCTGGAATCTGAGGGTGCAAAAAAATCTAAATACTGAGAAAATCGCCTTTAAAGTTGTCCAAATGAAGACCTTAGCAATGCAAATNCGTCGACAGTTCCCTCGAAAGGGAACTAGGTTTTTAGATTCGTTCCATTGATGTATGGTTTGTTAGGACAGGACGATATTTGGCAGAGATACAGCTATATGACAATCTGGAATCTGAGGGTGCAAAAAAATCTAAATACTGAGAAAATCGCCTTTAAAGTTGTCCAAATGAAGACCTTAGCAATGCAAATAACTCTCTGATATAAATTTCTGATATATTTACGGTAGGAAATTTACAAAATATCTTCATGGAACATGATCTTTACTTAATATCCTAATGATTTTTGACATAAGAGAAAAATCGATAATTTTGACCCATACAATATATCGTTGGCTATTGCTACAATAATACCCGTGCCATTTATGACTGGTTTTGTGATCCAGGGTCACATATGTTCCTTCAGGTTCACTTATAATGTTAATAAAGTTTTATTAACTAACTGAAATGATCCATTTTTAAGGGATAACAAATATCCACTTATTCCTGAGACACAAATGTGAATACAGAGACACAAATGTGTTGTTTAAACAGGATGCGTCAAAGCAAACATTCTTTCTCTCATCTATTTGTCCTATTGTCAGCAAACTCAAGCTTGTGGAGCACGTCAGAAATTGACAGAAATTTTTTTTTATAAGGCTAACGTGAAAAACACGAGGGTGGGTTGAACCAATAAGGATTAAATTAAGCAAAGTTTAACACTAATCAAGGATTTGTTGATCTGGGTTTTATTTTAAATCGAGTTGTGTTGCACCACTTAATTTTAAACACAGATTAACCATGCAGAAATGAAAGGGCTGATCAAGCAGCATAGGCGGAGGGTGAACCGACGCCAGACTAAAGAATCCTTAGTGCAACCCACCCTTAAAGTGCCTTAATGTATTAAAACAGTGATATTAAAAGATCAAATTCAGTTTAACCCTTTATGATGATGCATACTATATACAGGCGAGCAATGAGCCCAGAATATGAATGCAACGCATTCTCTTTATAATGGTTTTCGATGGAAAACACACTTAATGAGAAACTTCGTGTTGCATTAATATTCTGTGTTCATTTGTTTGCCTGTACAAAGTATGCATAATCAATAAGATATATTGAATTTGGTCTTTTAATATCACTGTCTTACTATATTAGATCTTACTACAAACCTGGTACAAATGACTGACAGTCAATGGAGGAAAGCCTTGTTTTGCCTGCCAGGGGGGCGTTCCCCTCAGGGCGTGACATCACGTGAAAACTATCAATAGACAGGTGTCAGCTGACTAAACGCCAGTGGGCGGGGCCTGTTGTGTGATGATGTAAAACTAGACTTGCTCTAGACTATTTTATGCAAATGTATTTGCCCGTGTGACATCACAAATCTCACAATATCCAAACAAACCATTTTTGGAGCTTGGTTAAATAAATACTTACTTGTTTTAATTGTACAGAGACCTCTTATGTCAAATCAAGGAAAATTTTATTTCTCATGTCATGACCCTTTTAAGATCAGATTTCAAAAGTTGAGTGGACTAGATTCTGATCCATGCATTATAAATATCATAATATCATAATATTTGTAAATATTTTTATCACCTGTAGTGTGTGAATTTCGGCCTGCGTCTCGCTTAACTCTTGCTCTAGGTTTCGGATTTTTTGTTCTTGCTGTTCTCTCTCACGCTCAGCATGCAGTACCTCCATCTCCTTCCTTTGGCGATTCTGTTCCACCTGCACACACATACACACACTAAATTTATCATGTATAGAAATCTGGTGTAAGATACTGTCACATGCTGTACATTCATGTATAGAATTTTCAGCTCAAGCTAAATCCATCAGGATTTTTGTATGTTTCACTCATCAAGACAAGATAGTGATCCGCAAACACACACAAAAACGGCAAACAAGCTCTCATGCAAAACTTACCTCCCCAATAATACTAGTTCAAGGTACAGACAAGACACTGATTAGTTTGCACAGATTAAACATCACAGATGATGACATACACAACAAACTGTATTTGAAAGTCATTATTTTAGGCTGTGACATGTACCTTCTCCAGGGTACGCTTTAGAGAGGACCTGTCTTTTCCAAGACGCAGTAATGTCCTCTCCAGCTCAGCTTTCTCTCCCTGCAGCCGTTGTCCAGTGGTTTGCAGGGTGGCCACCTGCTCCTGAAGCTGATCCTTTTCTCCCTGCAGGAGTGCACACCTCTCTTGCATCTCCTGCTCAGCCTGTTGTCTCTGTCTCACAGCCTAGATAATTAGAAAAGATGTAGAATAGACATCATCTACATGGCTGTCCAGACCAGAACTGGTTGTAGATCAACATAGATTTCTAGACTAGAATGTTTCATGTACAGGGCAAAACTCAGCTAACATGGAAGAGATAACAGAGTGTTTGTGTCTGGTTAAGATACAGTGTAATGTGTGAGAGTTCATAACAATGAATTTAATTTTTTTTGTTTTTTTTTGTGGTTTTTACTGGAATGGAGAAAAGAAATTTGGAAACTCTGCCATTTCTGCTATATCACCTGGAAGGCAAAATGTTTTCCAGTATGTTTGATACATGTGCCTGCAAAGACCAAATTATATTAAAGGGATAGGTTACCCAAAAATGGAAATTCTGTGATCAGTTACTCACCTTCATGTCATTCCAAACCCATAAGACTTCGATTCATCTTTAAAACACAGATATTTCTAATGAAACCTCAAATACGGTAAAGGGAAGCTCATCATTTCTTGATGCGCAAGAACAAAGCTCATTGGTTCTCGCGCATCAAGCAAGCATGTTCATTAGCCATATTTGATGTGCTTTAAGTATTTGCATTGATCAATGTTTATACATGAATAAAACCCTAAATTAAATCTATTCATAACATAAAGTGTTTGTGTCTCTTCAAAAGACTCGATTAAACCGCTCGATTTATATGGATTTTTGTTTTACGATCTCTTCATGAACTTTTTTATTCTCGTCACTTAATAACATTAAGGTTGAACCACTGTAGTCACATGAACTATTTTTACGATGTCTTTACTACCTTTCTGGACCTCAAAATGTGCAATGACGTTGCTGCCTTGTGTGGATCAGATACCTTTGGATTTCATCAAAAATATCTTAATTTGTGTTCCGAAGATGAACTAAGGTATTACAGGTTTGGGACGACATGAGTGTGAGTACTTAATGACAGAAATTTAATTTTTGGGTGAACTAACCCTTTAAGTATCAAAGTTTTGGTGTAATGGATTTCAATAGAGCGACAGAAATCTCTCAGGTTTCATTAAAATATCTTAATTTGTGTTTTGAATGAAAGTCTTATGGTTTTGGAACAACATAAGGGTGAGTAAATGATCACAGAATTTTCATTTTTGGGTGAACTAACCCTTTAGAAAAGTGTAAACTGTAAGAGTATGTGTGTGTGCACAACCTCCTGCAGGCCACGTGTCTGTTTGTCCAGTTCGGAGACCCTGAGTTCAGACTCTTCCTGGCTTCTCTGCAGGCTCTGTAGTCTCTCACTCAAGCCATGATTTTGCTTCCTACCATTTGTCAGAGCCTCCCGTGTCTTATCCAACCTCTCCTGCAAACACATACACACACACAGACAAGTATGAACGGGCATCAATCCACACATGCATAATCAGACACCCACATGCAGTTTTAATGAGGAAGCTGTACTTTTCCTCACTACTACCAATTGCCTGTCTTTTTATCCTTTCCCCCCACTCTCTCTTTCTCCTCTGGACCTCTTTTTATTGGCAAGAACTGGCAGGTCTCAAGCAAACTGAAAAAGATTTACACTGAGGGCGCAGTGTTTTTGTTTGTACAGCATCTTTAAAACACAGACTCATACTAAGCCTTAAAAGCTCTCCAGAGGAGCCAGAGAAAATTAATGAGTTCAAGTCCAGCTTTTTATTGCACCGTCATCTAGCACCTTCAGGGAACAGGCAGGAGCAAAGGTAAATACTTTGGAAAAAAAATAAAAAAAAATTCAAATCTGGAAAAGTTATGGACCGCAGCATAAATCACTACATATTGTGGCCATGGTAGTAAGATGATCTGTAGTGTTTGAATTAAAGCTGTACGTGAACTGAAGAGAAGTGAGATCAGAATGGGAGCAGTCCTAATTGTGCATGTGGTTAAACCACAATGAACTTAATAAGGTTGTTTGTGAGTTCATGATGAAGAAAAATGATTGACAGTGTTTCTAATAAAGCCATGATAGAGAATTTGCTTTAACTTGTTTTATCTAAGTTCCATCAAGTTGAGATGTTTGAGCTTGTCTTTTACCTTGCAGTTGTAAGACTTTTGGTGCTAGTATGGCCAGTTAAAGGATTAGTTCACTTTCAAATGAAAATTACCCAAAGCTTTACTCACCCTCAAGCCATCCTAGGTGTATATGACTTTCTTCTTTCTGATGAACACAATCGGAGATATATTAATAAATATAATGACTCATCTGAGCTTTATAATGGCAGTGAGCGGGATCAACGAGTATGAGCTGAAGAAAGTGCATCCATCCACATCCATCCATCATAAACATACTCCACACGGCTCCGGGGGGTTAATCCAACCTTCTGAAGCGAAGCGATGTGTTTGTGTAAAAAAAAAAAAAATCCATATTTAACTTATGAAGTAAAATATCTAGCTTCTGCCAGACCGCCTTCTGTATTCTACTTACAAAAAAGTGTAAACCTCTCGCAGTTCAAAAAGCTTATGCTACGTCCTACGCCTTCCCTATTAAACTTACGGAAAAAGCTAAACTGACACAACGCCAGTTCTGTTTTTTTTGTAATTTGAATACGGAAGGCGGTCTGGCAGAAGCTACATATTTTACTTCATAACTTGATAAATATGGATATTTTTTTTACACAAACGCATCGCTTCGCTTCAGAAGGCCTTTATTAACCCCCCGGATCCGTGTGGAGTACGTTTATGATGGATGGATGGATGGATGGATGGATGTGGATGGAGGCACTTTCTTCAGCTCATACTTGTTGATCCCGCTCACAGCTCAGATGAGTCAGGATATTTATTAATATATCTCCGATTGTGTTCATCAGGAAGAAGAAAATCATATACACCTAGTCAAAACCCACACTAACCTGCAGCATCTTCCGATCGTGTTCGCTGGCTGTGAGAGCTCGCTGCAGTTGGGCGGCCTGATCCCGGGCTGATCCTGCAGCAGCCTTGCTGTCAGTCAAGGATGCAGCCATGGCCTGCAGTTGCTCCCTCAACTGGCTCTCCTGCAGTTCTGTATGTGCCAAAGCAGTTGCCAACCTCTCACCCTCAACCTACATTGGGACAACAGTGCTGCATTATGTTGCTCAAATATGACTGACATCCTTTTAGACACAGCGCAAACCTACACACACCTTCATGAGAGCAGCACGCTCTTCACTGTCTCCCAGCTCTCTGCGGAGGTTGTTGAGGCGTTCCTGCAGTGAGCTGACCTCCGCCTCTGTCTCTGCGGCTCGGAGCTGGGCACGCTGCAGCTCTCCCTCCAACCCCCGTCGCGTGAGCTCCAGTCTGGCAGCTCGAGCTTCCGCGGCTTCACAGATCTGTTTCATACGACGACGCTCAGCCTCCAGATTTTCCTCAGAGGCTTGGGAGCGCTCCAGTTTCTCCTGAATACAACAGTGTATTTATACCAATAATGCGACTACCAGAAGAGGAACTCATCCGAGGTCTTTATTGTGGAGTGGCAATGAACACTTGCTAATTCCTGCTTGTTGCATCTGACTGTGGTGCTGCAATGAGGCTGAGTAATCTATACATTCAGAGTATAAGTGAGTTGGTGATATAAAGTGCTTCACTATTGTGGAGTAAAAAATCTTTTTGTTCTATAACACGTTCATCTTTCAAGATAGACCTACAGTACAATGAGTTTTTTTATTGTGTTTAATTGCCATATCCTCACTTCTGTGAAGCCTTGAGGTTAAATTGTTGCGATTTCGCTGTTGTACTCGATTTTGTAAACTATTTTTATGTTAGTGTAGAATGTGTTCACCTGCAGTGCTTTGGCCTCTGTCTTAGTTATCTGTTGGCTGTTCTTCATTTTGGCCAACTCTTCGCTCAGAATCCTATTCTGTATTTCTCCCCGTTGAACTGCCTCATCCCGTAAGGAGAGTGATGCTTGCATCCCCTCTAAATGCTTGGACAGCTCACGCTTTCCTGGTAAACACACACCCACACATTAACATTCATGATAATCAAAAACAGAGTTGCAAACTGGTCATTACTTAGCAGCATGTACCCAAGTGTTGGGCTAGAGTTCCCTCTTACCCTCCTCCATCTCTCTGATAGATTGTTTCAGCATCTGTGTACGTGTGTTGCTTCTCTCCTGACTGGCTTGCAGGTTTTCTACCTGCTTGGTGAGACTATGCACATGTGCCTGGGACTCATCCTACAACCACACAATCAGAGATAGAAGGATGTTTATGTTCTTTTTATTCTTATGTTCATTGTTCTTGTTACACATTGTGTTGTTTGTGATCCTTTATTTGTGTGTGCCTCACTGTTTTTTACTGTGAAAACTATAGTTTTGTCAAAGGAATTAAAGGTCATATTCAAAATGAAAAACGTTTCTATGATCACATCCTGCAAATCTTGGAAGAACAGATCATTTAAAGGGAACCTATAATGCCTATTTTATAAGTCTCTGGTGTCCCCAGAATGTGTCTGTGAAGTTTCAGCTCAAAATACCCCACAGATCATTTATTATAACTTGTCAAATTTGCCCCTATTTGGGTGTGAGCAAAAACACGCCGTTTTTGTGTGTCACTTTAAATGCAAACGAGATGCTGCTCCCGGCCCCCTTTTCTCAACAACAACAAAGCTGGAGAATTTCACACAGCCAAAATGATGATTGTCAGTAACGGTGTTCGGCCTTACATTGTTCAAACCGGAGTTGGACACTGATGGAGAGACTCAGGAAGAAGTTACAACTTATAGAATGCATCTGGATGCTTCTGAACAGTGAGTGGATTAATTGATGTAGTTGCTGTGGAGTTGATTCAACTCATCAACTAGCACGTTGAATTGACCCTCGGCGTAAAATGACGGCATGGCAACAACACTCTACTACAACAACACTTCCTCTTCTCTAAAGCAGCCCAACATGGCCTCACCCCCGTTGTTGCATGTTCACAGGGGCAGGGTTAATGTACATTTTAGGGTTAGTGATTGGAAGAAGCTTGTTGTAGTCCCTACCAGCCATTTGTTGTAGTCCTTAAACAGAGAATTCTTTAAAAGAAAATATCTCCCTTTGCATTGAACTTTGAGCATCATTCATTTGCAGATGTTGTTTATGCTCAAACAGCAACATTACACACTAACTAAAGGTAAAAAAGTGAAATCATAATCAACCACCCCTTAAGTCAGTATTCACTGAAAATCTTGACATCCACCCTAGCTCTCCTTGGCATGTTCATATGAGTTAATGAAAGAAGAAGTGATGCCGAATTAGTGAACCTATTCTTTTAAGTTTGATCTTTTCAAAGAATTGGTTGATACAGTTCACAGAAACAGTCTGCATGATTAATTCACGACTGATAATCTTTTCTATGTTCTGACTGAATAAATTCAGATGACTAGCATAGCATTCTATATAGTATAGTTATGTGGACAACTTTTATGATGCCTCTTTGTCCTTTGTGGTGATGTAGTGGTGTCATGTACCCGCTCTCTCTGCGTGTCCCTGAGCTCTTGCTGGAAGCTACGCAGCAACATTTGGAGTGAGTCCAGATCCAACTCTCCGTCCTCTCTGTGGGAGGGGGACACAGGCAACCCATCCACCCCAGGCTGTTCTGACATGATTTCACCTGAGGGCATATGCACAAGTTTCCATTTAATTCTTTTGACGTGTAATTTAGAACACCATGTACATTAGAGCATCACATTGTTTAATAACCTTCAGCCTTGAAGAAAAGAATCCTTTGTAATATAAGAGTGGTGATCTTCTTCTTGACCCTAAACCAACCTTTGCTAAAAAAAGCCCTGATTAATTACTGGACTGAGAACGCATTACCTTTCGCAGGTGAGCGAGTTCTCCATGGTGAGGGGCTCCGTCTACGTTCCCCAGGTGTGGGTGAACGTCTTCCACGCCCACTTCCAAGTGTACGTTTCAGCGCAGAACTGAGAACATTCAACCTGTGCTCGAGATCACTCCGTATGGCGTCATTCTGCGCCAGCTGCTCTTCCAGCCCCTGGGCCCGGGCCTCTGCTAGACTGACCTTCAGCCCAAGCTCCCTGAGCTGGGCCTGGGCTTCCTGCAGTGCCCCCTCCAAGCGAGCGGCCTCCTCACGCTGCTTCAGTTGGCTCTCCTGAAGATTGGCATCCCGTTGTTGCTGCATCTCTCTCTCTTGGCGATGCACTTCTTCCAATTCTGCTACACGCCGTTGCAAGCCTGCAGCCTTTTCACACACACACAGACCAGTTCCAACAATTTAAGCATGTTGATGTACAGTATGTGATTGTGGATGCTGTAACTATGCCAGTTGTACCTCCTTCAGGGCTGCCTCTCTGCCAGCGTCACTCTCCAGTACTCTTTGTCTGAGAGTGAAGATCTCCTTTCTCATTTCCTCCTCTCTCTGCTCTTCCTGAGACAGTCTGGACTGCATGTCACTCAACTCTTGCCCCTGTTGAATGCACTGACCCTCCAATGTCTTCACCTGCTCACACACACTTTTTATGTTGTTATTTTAGAAAAAAATGGTTGCAATGTATACAGAACTCTGAATTTTATGAGTAAGAGGATGCACTGCAGACCTGGTAAAACAACATTTTGTTCCACTATATATGGGTCAATGACTTGACGCAAATTTTTTTGTCCATATGGTTTAATTAAATTTAAAAGGGTTAAAGTTTCAAAATAAATTAGCAAATTACTTGCATACATTCTCTTTTTTGAGGACCAAGTCTGTTTTAATTCATTTTGAGAGAATAGTTAGAAGATTAGTTAGAAACTAGGGATATTTGACTAAATTGGCCCCTATAACAGAAAGGCTTATAATAGGAGTCAAATGGTGTAACCATTTGATCAAATTTGATAGGCATTATTATGGACACCTATGTAAGCACATGGCCTTGGAGGGAATAGTTTAAAAAGTTAATACTCATGTCACATGATATTTTTGCACAATTTGGACAAAATGGCTCCTTGAAAGGTGGATACACCACCTTGACACTTCAGAAATTTGATTTGACTCACATGATTCCCCAAATTAATTATAATATCCAGAACAATGGTGTTCCATTTACTTTTATTTTCTAAGAATTTCTTTATTGAGAATTTCACCTTTTTTAAACAATATGAATTATTTGGTACAGTTTTTACAATTATCCCACATTGACGTTTTTGCAATCATCCCCCCAAATATATACAGACATTTTTGACTTTGTCCTCAAAAAAGAGAATGTATACAAGTAATTTGCAAATGTAATTCGAAATTTTAACCCTTTTAAATTTAACTAAACCATATGGCCACAAAGAAAATGGTGTCACGTCATTGACCCATATGCATATATGGCTAGACTAACAATAAATGTTGTTTAGATGTTTCTAGATGTTTAGAATAATATAAAGGCACTGACTACAAAAGAAAAACCTTTGATTTCTATGGCCCTGACCTGTCTGCGCAGTTCCTGCAGTTCTCTGCGCGCCTGCAAGCGTGATCTCTCAAGCTCACGCATGTTGGTTCTCAGCTTCAGCGCCTCCTGCTGGAGGGAGGATTTACAATCTTCTAAAACTGTCAGTCTCTGTTCCTTTTCCTCTCCCACTCGCTTCAAACTGATAAAAAAGAAAAACAAGGAAGATTAATAGATTTTTAATGATGATGAAGATATGTCTACACCTTTGCTGATATTACGAACAGAAAACCCTATTTTAAACTAATGTTTTTGATGAAATCCTATTGTTTTGTTCTTGTTTAATTAAAATCACATCTCAGTGATGATCTGATGTTACTTATTCTGCTAGCCAAGCTAATAAGGAACACGCATATAATTCAGAATATATCAACATTTGAATATTTATATAATGAATAAACTGAAGACTAGTACGCTAAACCTGTTGTTTTCAAACTCGGCTCTCTTCACAGCTGTACGGAGTTCGTGATTGGAAGTCTGGATGGCCTCTTTCTCTCTCACAGCATCCCCCAAAGCTCTCTTAAGTTCCAAGCCCTCGCGCCGCTGAGCATCCCGGTCCTGCAAACTCTCCCTCAGCTCTCGATGGGCCTCGATCAGTTCCTTACGACCAGAGTCCCTGCTCTCTTCCACCTCACTCAGTTCCCTCCTCAAACGCTCCACCTGAAAGAGACATAGATTAGACAGGAAGATTAAATGAATCCAAATAATTCTGTAAATACAAAAGGAGTGATTGGTCACGGTTTGAGTGCAATGGTACAACTTTATCTATCTAAAATAAAGGCCATTTAAATCACGCAAATATGGTGAACTGACACCCAGAGGGAGTGAAGACTTCTAACAGTCATACTCCTTACGTGGCACTGTTTTGCTGAGGACAATTCAACTTCATTTTCCATGAGATGAATGAAATGGAAACACAGCCTATTAGTAAAATTCCACTGCCTTGTTCCATTCAGCTTCTCGAAGCATGTGAGCATCAGACTCATCCAAAGAGTTCTGCCTCCTTTCAACGCCGAATTTCAGGGCACATTCTCGTTTGCACTTAAAAATGTGTTCTAAGTGCATGTGAAATGGTTCAAATTTTCGAACATTTTCATCAGATATGCTCAGGGTGAAACTCCTCGCCCATGTAAACACACAGGAATATGACCCACATTCTGGTAATTGCTTGGCTACAGCTAATCATTTTACGGTGCATTTTTTCCCCTAAAATGTAGCCAGAATGCAGAGAGAAAGAGGGAGAAGAAAAACAGAGAAAGACAGGACAGGCTCCAAAGACTGCCACACACAGCAGCGATGATGAGAAACATCAGCGGTGTGTACAAGTGTGTGTAGATGCTGCTGGTGTGTTGAAGAGTAATATGTGTGTGTGTTTGTGTGTGCATGTAAGTTCACTGGGCCACACAAGATGTTTTCTTCTCATAAATCGTAATGTAAAAGAAAAAAGCCTGTGCCAAACCCACGTTAGTTTAATTCATTGATAGGGGGTTGGGTTAGTAGCACAGTGAAAGACAGTAGGGTTAGCGATGACCCCTGTTTAAGAATTGGGGGTAGTGTTTCCATGGAGAATTTCATTACAGTACAAGAACAAATAAACTCCTGAGCACCTGCTTATTTGTGACTCCAAATTGTCCTTTCATATCATAGAGATTCTCACATTTCACTCCCTTGCTAGCTTTTATTGTTCCCTCTCACCACTGATGGTTTGTCAATCCATCTTGGTGAGTAGACATGAATTTCTCACCACAGCCACCGAGTCACCTCTCACACTAGGTGCCTTAATGTGTGGCCTGAGGTTTGTGAAGAAGTCAATTCTCAAGGTTGACCTTGAGCCTTAAAGTTAGAAGTGTACACACACACAGATACCAAGCACAAATATGTGTGCTGACTAACCAAACTGGTGGCACCTGGAACATGCTCAATACACATTAACTAATGCCAAGTTCAACAAGAGTGTGTGCTAAATGGCTCTCCCCAAGATTGCCCCTGGTAGGTACGAGTTGAACTCCAACAGGCCTTATGTTGCCTCATGGCCCAACATAAACTGACTCACCTCCTAACTCACATGACGTTGGTTATTTGGCCATGGCACAAACAGAATTTTTATTGCTCTCCTGGGCTATAGCTTTCTTGTGATCTGGATGATAAATGTGATTCTGTAACTGAACAACTGGAATGTGAATGTAAAGTCTTGGGTTGTGTGACCTCTTGCTGAGCCTCCTGCCTCTGCATAGACAGCTCTCTGATCTGGTCATTTAAGCTGCGCTCCGAAACTTCACGGGAACTCAGAGACTCCTCGAAACGAGACCGCAGGTCCTGAAGCTCTGTCTGCAACCCTAAAACTGTGTCCTACAGAGAGAGGAGGAGAGAGAAAATGAATGTATAATCTGATAAATCTAGATTAGGGCTGTCAGTTGATTAAAATATTTACTCTGGGTCATTTTTCTGTAGGCAGCAAGTTCCTTCAGTTTCTTTAAAGCGAAGAAAACTGTGTAAACCTCACTCCCTTTGCTACAAGAGGCGCTTTAGCGACTGATGCTTGAGACTGCATGCGTCCGCCTCCTTGCCGGAGAAACCAGTTTGAATCCAGCTAGGCGCCGGTTGAGTTGGACTGGTTAAATTTGGTGCCGTGACCCGGATGGGAGTGAGGTTTTGGGGGGTGAGTATAACGGAAGCTAGCTAGTAAGAGCTGTGCGTGTAAACCTCACTCCCCTGGCCTCAAGAGGCGCACTAGCAACTGACGCTAGAGTCTGTGGTCTTCAGCATCTTTGTTAGCGCACCCACCTCCCATGCCGGAGATGCCAGTTTGAATCCCGTTTGGAGCGGGTCGAGTAGGACCGGTTACATATGGATGAAATACATTGTGGAATATATGTGCATATCTATACAATAACAGGAAGGTGTATTCCTGCAACAGTACTTTAATCATCTCACTTGCACAAAAATAGATTTAGGGATATTGGTATCATATTGGTTATCAGCTATATTAGAGATTTAATTAATTGGTAACAGCAGATATTGCATATACATTAGCCAATATAGGACATTTAACTGTCCATTTTCATTTCTCCTACTTTTTAATTATTTAGAATACTTTTGCTATCACTTAACGCTTGCACAAATAATTTAATATCACAATCTCAAAATATACATTTTTATATTGTACATTATAATGTTGTGATGCCTAAATTCACTTGTAGCGTTTAAAATATTGATTTTAAAAGTTCTGCGTTCCCACAAGGAACTTTGCGTTCGCTTGCCAAATATTTACGTTCACTCACAAAACCTTTGCGTTCGCTCGTAAAATCTTTGCGTTCTCCTAAGAAACTTTGCGTTCGTTTGCAAGTAACTCAAATGTTTTGTGAGTGAATGCAAAGTTTCTTGGGGGAACACAAACATTTTGCGAGCGAGCGCAAAGTTTCTCAGAGGAACTCAAAACATTTGCGAGAGAATGCAACAGCATTGACAATATCATTTTTCTAATTTTTTCCCCCATCACCATGTCCCTATAGGGGCTCCATAGTAAAAATTATTTGAAGTTGTAAATAAAACAGATTATCGGAGTACATTTTACAAGAAAATATTATTTAAGTTTATCTACTTCAAATTTTCTTCTTTCAATTTTGTGTTGCTTGCTTTTTCTTTGTAATTAATTGTGAAATTTACTAGCAATTTCTGAGTGAAAATTTTTCTACACCAAAATCACTGTGGGTTTTTGGGTTCTTCAGCTCCAAACTGATTTTAGAGTGCAAAAAGTTTTAATGTTAAACTCAATACATATGAGAAAAAATGAATCCTATTAAACAATTAATCTAATTCATAAATGTGTTAACTTTACAGCACTAATCTAATAAGGACAAAACATGATCCACAGACATATTTGGATTTATTATACCTTGTCCTGCTCCAGCTTGCTCAGGAAGTCTCTACGCATACGGTCCTTTTCAAGGGCAGCTGTCTCTATGTCACGCTCGAGGATGATTATGCGCTCTGTAAGAGTAGCCTTCTCTGCCTCCTTCTCAGACAGAACCTACCAATCAAGCACAGGCAACTCAGAGTTAATTCAGTGGAACAAACTTACAGTGATGCCATCTGCCCGATGTTCTGGCTGCAGATAAGTTTAAGGCTATTTGGGGCTACAGACACTCCTGGTCAGATTGAAAGGAAGTTGTCAAAAGGTTTGACTGAGACACAGATACACACACACACCTGCTGTTTATGGCTCTCGGCCTGCAGCAAGGACTCTGTACAGTATTGCTGCAGTTTGGCCAGTTCTTCCTGCAGCTGTTGCAGCACTCTGCGACTCTGCATGCGCAGCTCCTCGCACTCGGCCCGCAGCTGCGACTCTGCCTGCTCCCTCTGTGCACACAACTCCGCACGCATGCGCTCCTGAGACACACAAGACAGGTGCATGTGTTATAAGCATCCAAATACTCTCTTGATCCACAGGAGAGTTTTACAGTTTAGGGTTATTGCATTTCAATCGCTTTCTCTGCCAGAATTTCTCTGATACACTTATATATTTGAAAAATAGTATATTTGACATAAATGCACTGGTTTGTAGCGCAAATCGTTTTACAGTTTACAACACTTTATTATTCTTTTATTTATTACCATACAGTATAGTGGCTAATGAATAGGAAGTCTCGCACATTCACAGAAAATAGCTTACTTACGCATTGACAAAATAAGCTGGATAATTCCACATAGACTGTTGGGTAATAGTCTGCTGTGAAACTCAGAAAGGGCACACTGAGGGCATAAAGCAGCTAAATAGGGTTTAGAAATCTAAAATGTCAAACGGGAAACACTATGGTATTCTGAATTTATGGACGTGCACATGACAGCGAAAATTCTGTAGATCAATATGCATTAATCTACAAATATGACTTAAATCATGAATCATTTATATGAAAAAAAGTGAAATAAATCAAATCAATTATAAATTAAATATAAATTGTGCCATTTAGTGCCTAAATCTCAAAATTTCAGGGATACCTTGTACTTTCGCTCAGTATGCAGTTGTTCCTGATGGCTTTGCTGTGTTGTTATGAGGGTTTGTTGTGCGTTTCTCTCGGCCTGAGCAAGCTTTAACTCTAAAGCCTGTTTCTCCTGCAGAGCCCGGGACATTTGCTGCTCTAGTTCACCGTGAACAACAGACAGCTCACCTGTGCAAAGAGAAGAACAAGTATATACTCAGAGGAGAAGCATGCTTTGTAATGAAAATATACATTGGGGACACGCTGAGTTCCAACATGCTGTATACATGAAATTATAATGCTCTTTGGAATCATCATTACACAATATATGGTGACAGCACCAACACATAAATAGTACAGTGTGGATGCTATCTGTGAGAGGACTTTGTTAAGCTCTAGAGAGAACCTCGGCTGACCCCTCAGCTGTTCTCCAGTTCTGGGCTAAAATATGAGCCCCTTGTGGACTATAGCTGGGGCCCAATGGCCGGTAGGCTCAGCCAAGTCAATGAGAGAGGGATAGAGGTTCCCTGGAGAGACACTCACGCGTCAAAGTCTCGTTAGCCTGCTGTAGACTAGCGATCTCTTCCTCTAACCTAGCCCGGTTGGCCTCTAGCGATGAGGCCAGTTCCTGTCTGTCCAACAGGCCTGACTCTAGAGACTCTCTCTCAACCCTGAGCAACAGAAAAAGAAAGAGAGATGGTGAGAAAATACAAAATAATAATAATAATAATGGGTTGTGTTTAGAGTACTGTAGGTTAAAGGTTGTTTCTATAGCTAACATCCTTCAAGACAGATGAAATGTTTTGGAGATGATTTACACAGCAAAACATAGGCTTAACCTCACGTAGGAAGAACTACATGATTGAAAAGGCCCAATTGATAATTACTCAAAAAAAAGCTAGCTGAAAACACAGGTGTTTTACTTTGCCTGCCAACCTCAAACTCCAACATAAATACAAACACTTAGCCCATATAAACACATTAATACACCAAATCCTACTTGCACTAAAACACTAACACACATTGACTCACCGCAGAGCGGCCAGGTCTTGGGCCAGGGCCTTGGATTTACGTTGCTCTGAGGTGAGTTGCACTGTGAGATTGGCTTTGTCTCTTGCCAGTTCATCTCTCTCTTTGCAAGTCTTCTGCAGCGAGGCAGCACTCAGCTCCATTTCTCTACGACATGCGCTCAATTGTTCTTGCATGGCTTGATTCTGCTTAGAGACCTACACAAAACACACATATGAAGCATATACAGTCAAACCAAAATTTATTCAGACACCTTGAATATTTCATTCATTATTACAGTTTATTCACTATAGTTTAATTTTTTTTTTAATAAAATATGACAAGATCTCAGAGTTAAACTGTGTCAGAAAAAAATTATCTTAAATATGTCAGATAACACTCTCAGGTCCGGCAGGGATTGTCGTTGAGGGGAGTGAATATCCAGCGCTCTCCCCACCATCAATACCACGACTGAGGTAAGACCCTTGAGCAAGGCACCGTACCCCCAACTGCTCCCCGGGCGCCGCAGCAATGGCTGCCCACTGCTCCGGGTGTGTGTTCACGGTGTGTGTGTGTGTGTGTGTTCACTGCTGTGTGTGTGCACTTGGATGGGTTAAATGCAGAGCACAAATTCCAAGTATGGGTCACCATACTTGGCCACATGTCACTTCACTTCACTTCTTAAGCAAAACATGGTCAGGTCAAAGTGTCTGAATAATTTTTGGTCCCAAATTTGTATCAATTTTACTGGTAGTCCACTGTATGAAGAATTTTTGGGTATAATATTTCACAGTTTACTTTATTTTGCTATCCTCACTTACATAAATGAACTATAGTCACCTGAACCCACTAATAAAAAAATATAAAAAATTATATTTAGTGTCTGAATCATTTTTGGTTTGACTATATATGAATGATCACATATACCTTTTTTGTTTGTGACAAGGAAAAACATTTCCATTTAGAAGAGATGGACCGATAGTAGATCAACATCATGATTAAGAATCAAGTAAAATATGTAATAATTTGGTGGACTGTCAATCACATCAGATCCTGGATTATGCCAATAACTGACCACTTAGGAACAGCATGCTGTGTAAATATTTTCCTGATTTGTTAAAACTTTCCCCACTGAGCCTGCACTAAACCGTTTTTCTAGCAAACCAAAGGAAATTTTAGTTCACTTTACTGCCAAGCAGGTCAACTGAAAAAGCAGCAAGGAAAACAAACAGTGAAATGTTGCATATAATGTACTGTACTAATAATTTACAATATATCTTCAAGACTGTGCAAAAATGGAGATGACACTAAGATCCAGTGATTTATGACAACTTAAAAACACTACAGTTTTAACACAGTGACACCTTGGTAAAACATGACTGTAGGTGTGGACAAAAAAGCAGACAAATTCCACACTGTCTGTCGCAAAGCTGCGAGTAGACAGATCAAGCTTATGATTTACGGCTTTTCTCACTAGTTCTGTCTCACTGTGATGTTGCCCGTCTGTAATATCTATCTCTTTAGGCTTCCTGTCCTTCATTTGTACTCAAGATCCCCTTCGCCTCCCCCATTCAATTCCTTTGCCACTCATAAAACACACATTTGAGCCAAGATTCATATTTGGAACTCTTGGAGGAAGGTGTTGAGTACCACGGCAGATGGGTCCAATATCTTCCCTTGGCTTTTTAATGTGACAACAAGACCCATCAGAGCACAGCTGAGAGCTGTGAATCATGCTGGGTAATGGGGCACACGCCCACTCATTTTGTGAGGAGGAGAGCGGCTGACCTGAGCATGTTGCTCCAGGGCTGAGCTTTTCTCCCTCTGCAGGAAGTTGTACTCCACATCTAGGGTCACTCGGGCCTCTTGAAGGTGAATGTGTGAGGCCTCCAGACCACGCTTCTCTGCTGTCAGGTCTAATAGCTCCTGATGAAGTCGAGCTAGCTCCTCTCTGGCTGCCGCTCGCTCTTGCTCTGCCTCCCGTCTACGTTCGCCAAGCTCTGCCTTTTCGGCCTCGGCCTGGAAGCGGATATATCAAAAACAAAATCTTTATGATTATTTAACATGATGATTTCTGTGTTGAAAAGACCAGCCTTGCTGGTTGCCATCATATGTTGTGATGTGGATGCTGTTATGTTAGTGTCCATACCAGGTTCTTCCTTTGTCAAACCAGCTTCACAGAAAATCTTATCAGTTGTTTTAAAATGTACGCCAACAAAAAATCTAAAAAAAAAAACCCTCTACAAACACATCAGAAAACCCGAATGTGCAGTGAGTGAACTATCACTTGAATTCCATATTGTGGGAAAATTATTATATTATTAAATTATTTTTGTTGGGTTGTCTTAAAGACCAGCTATACCAAGACGGTTCACCCATATTACTTCAAATGTGAGAAAGTGCAACGCGAATATGGTGGTAAAAGTCCCACCTTCTGAATAAAAGAGCCAATCACCAGATGATAAAGTCATTTATTGGCCAGTTCAAGGCAGATTTTGCTGCTGATTTGAAATATGTTATTTAAATGTGAATATGGCAAGCAGTTTTGGGGATTTCAGGATTTCCCCATTCAAACAGATAGATTTGGACTTAGATGCCTGAAACAGCTGCCCAGAGGCAGTGTTGGGGGTAATATATCACAAGTAACATGAGTTACATAATCAGATTACTTTTCCAAGTAACTAGTAAAATAACGCATTACTTTTAAAGTTACTTTTTCAAATAAGTAACACAAGTTACTTTGTTTTCCGATTTATCGACTGAAACTTCTTTTGTCCCTATGTTGAGGGAAATCGGGAGTAAAAGTGCAGAGGCGTTATGTGCGCTTTTTAAACATGATGGTTATTGTAGTTCTAGACTAAATATGAGCATGCATTTACTTATCTTATTGGTACAAAATAGATTCAGATTCAGCAAAACAGATTTAGCATTCCTCAAAATGAATAAAAACTGTGAAATGCAAACTCAGAATATTACTGCATATAATTAAATGTTAAATGACACAACTTCAATGATTCACTTTAACCATACTAATAAGCAAAAATGACTTTAGTTAAATATCACATTTCTTTTAGTAAGATCGTTGAAACTTCTTCTAATGTGTCCTATTCTTCTGCAGTCCAGAAAGGCAGAACAGCTGAAAGGTTAGTTTGAGCTGTGCCCTCTACTGTACAGACATGAATTTGCATTTCCTTCAGCTTCAGCCTGAAGCTTATTCATTTCCCTTTTTTTGAAGGGTTAGAAAATTATGTCATTAATTACTCACCCTCAAAACCTTAAGACCTTTGTTCATCTTCGGAACACAAATTAAGATATTTTTAATGAAATCTGAGAGCTCTCTGATCCCTCCATAGACAGCAGTTTAATTACCACTTTCAAGGCCCAGAAAGGTAGTAAAGACATTGTTAAAATAGTCCACGTCACTACTATGGTTCAACCTTAATGTTATGAAACGACGACAAATACTTTTTGTGCCCGAAAAAAAAGACAGACAGACAGACAGTGCAGCAGCTTCCAGGTTCTACGTCAGAACGCTGACTTATTATTGGCCAGCTTCTGCATCAGCAAAACACGCATGGGTCATGCTGCTCACGTGTACAGCGTCGGCAAGTTGATCGTAGAGACCATTGGTGGCTATACAAAATACAGCCCAGATCCATCTCTCTCAACAGCTCTGTAACATGCAGCCTCGATGACTGTGTAAACAATAACATTGAGACGGAACTGCATGATTTGCTGACTTTGTGGTCCTTTTTAGCTGCCATTGTGCAGTTAAACTCTGCACTTTATTATACTGCAGCCACCTACAGTACATAAGCAAGAGGCAACTGTTTACACTTGTACACGTATGTGCATGAACTGTCATGTAACATGCGTTTTCGGTTGTGTAGTGTGGACAAAGAATGTTTCTGAAACGCAGTGGAAACACCAGTATAGACAAGGATCATTTTCATTTTAAAACGAAACGGCGTTTTAAAACGAAAATGCACTAGCGTAAACAGGGCCTTAAAACTGTTCATTCCAATGGTGGAAAAGCGGCTAGGCTAAGCTTTCCTTGAAAGGGTCTTTGTGCAATTTAATTCAGTTGGAAAATACAGAATCTGTTTATTTTTTAAATCATATTATGTTGCATTTATATGTACTTATTTAGCAGATGCTTTTATCCAAAGCAACTTACACGTGAGAATAATAAAAGCATTTATTTAATTTTAAATTGGTTTCTGCACTTTAAGACAAGCTGGGAGGAAAATGTGTCTACTGTGTTTTATTTGCACACATATAATAACCCAGTAATTAGCTATCTTATTTTCTTTCCTTGAAAAGGAACTGAATGAGTTAACTATAAAAGAAATTATGAGATTATTCAAGATAGAATACATTTATCAATAGTCGACCCTAAAAAACACACACACACACATGTATGTTTTTGTGAAATGTGGGGACATTCCATAGGTGTAATGGTTTTTATACTGTACAAACTGTATTTTCTATCCCCCTACACTACCCCTACCCCTAAACCTAACCATCACAGGAAACTGTGCACACTTTTACTTTCTCACAAAAACTCATTCTGTATGATTTATAAGCCTTTTGAAAAGTGGGGACATGGG